>ML353129.1:0-63310 GCA_005239505.1 Nicotiana paniculata
CAGATTATATTTGCAGCGCCCGTTTAGTCTTTTTATAAGACATAGTTGAGCGTGATCACTAACTAAGAATCTAATACTTTCCACTAAAGAACTTCATGAATACTAATAAATATCAATAATTAAGTCGAACCACAAACTAAATATATAACTATAAAACTACTTCAGGGTCTGGTGTCACAATTCACGAACTACTAAGAATACTACAATTAATGTCTGGAAAAAGTATATATGTCTGTTTCGAATGAAATAAAACAGCGTCTATAAAGTAAAGAGAAGACTCCAGGAATCTGCTGACGCCGGCAGATCTACCTCATGTCTCCGACTAAAAATGCGCAGCTACTAATATCTCCTAACTCTGGCCGGTACCTGGATCTGCACAAAAAGAGTGCAAAGTGTAGTATCAGTACAACCGACCCCATGTACTGAGTGAGTGTCGAGCCTAACCTCGACGAAGTAGTGACGAGGCTACAGCGGGGCATTAACAATATAACCTGTGAACAATGCATATAATAAAGCAAGAAAGAAACAATAATAATAATAAACTCGGTAACCATTAACTTGCAATAGTAAATAAAAATAACTTGGATAACTCTTTTCAGATATCATTTATAATCAACTCCTCAAAATTTCCAAGTTTCAATTTAAATCACAATAGAAATCAGAGTATGAAAACCTTTTTAATAAAACCGGAGTTTTTCAAATCCTTATTTTTGAAAATTAGTAACACATAAATATTCACCCTTATCGCTCCTTGTTGCGGCGCGCAACCCGCTCCCACATGTCCACTCTTATTTCTCCTCCCTATATATATCACCCTCATTTCTCCTGTTGCGGTGTGCAACCCAATCCCACATGTCCACCCCTATCACTCTTTGTTGGGGCATGCAACCCGCTCCCACCAGACATATCATATCAGTTTATTTATCAAACTTTCACAATTCGGGCCAAGCCTTTCACAATATTTTTATATTAACAATTGTAAACAGAAGCTGTAAAACTCATAAACTTCATCAATTATCATTTCATAACGAAGCCAACCAGAATTTATATACATATCGTAACACTGACATCCAGCTCAATCCTTATGTAACATAACAAAACCAAGAGAACAGCTAACACTTCCAAGATACTTTAAACAATACTTAACAATAAGTTAACGAACCCAATGGACATATAAACATCAATGATCATGAAACAATTAAGCCCGAAAGTAAATAATTGGAAAACGGGAAAGGGACCATGTTCAACAACAATTTAGTGGTGCATAGATACTTGTCACCTCACCTATACACCACACACATTCAAATTCACATAGCATTTAAGTGGAGATTCCTATTCCCTCAAGTCAAGGTTAAACCAAACACTTACTTCAAACTCGCAGGCCACTCACTGCTCAATTACTGCTTTTCCTTTCGAATTTTCATCTAACCCGCTTGAATCTAATCACAATTAGTTTAATATCATTAATTTATGCTAAAGGAACTAACTTTACTGAAAAATCATTGTTTTCCTAAGTTTTTCTCAAAAAAAGTTAAAATCCGACCCTGGGCTCGCTTGGTCCAAACTCAGGGTTCGGACCAAATTTCGTCTACCCATTCACCCCCGAACCCGAATATGCAATTAGTTTCGAAATCCGACCTCAATTCGAGGTAAAAATCTCATTTTTACAAAATTCCCTAATTCAACCCAAACCCTCAATTTTTACCATGAAAACTCTTGATTTTGGATTGAAAAGTGATGAAAACATTGGGTAATTGAAAGAGAAGAGTTTAGGATTGATTATCAACACCTTGGGGATGAATTTGTGCGAGGAAAATCACCTCTAGGTCTTTGTAGTTCGAAAATTGGTGAAAAATATCTTCTGCCCGTTTTAAAATTGGTTTTTATATGACTAGGCAGGCCTTCGTCGCGTTCGCGATAGGTCATGCCCAATGGCCTTCACGTTCGCATTGGATAGGCCGCATTCGTGGATATTTAACTCCACAGGCCATCGCATTCGCGACTAGGTGGTCGCGTTTGCGTAGAAGAAAAGCAACTACCCTCCCCAAGTCTCGTTTACACTATGCGTTCACGTGGCCTAGACGCGTTCGCGAAGCTTTAGCCCACCAGTGCTCCGTGTTCACATCCTGAGCTCCGCGTTCGCATAGAACAAAAATGGCCCCAGTGCACTTTACCCTACGCATTCGCGAGTGAAGCAACGGGAACGCGAAGAACAATTTACCTATGCACCAGAAATAGTCATGACAACAAAATTTCTTAAGTGTAAAACATCCCTAGCCTACCTGAAACTCACCCGAGCCCTCGGGGCTCTAAACCAAACATGAACGCAAGTATAAAAACATTATACGGGCTATATCGTGCGATCAAATCATGAAAATAACATCTAAAATTATTAATTTAACCTCAAAACTCATCATTTTTCTCAAGAACACTCAACTTTCACTATTTCTCAACCGGACGTCCGAATCACGTCAAACAACTCTGATTCTTACCAAATTTCACATATAGGATGTAAACATCATAACAAACGTGTATCGAGCTCCGGAACCAAAATACGGTCCCGATACCAACGGTTTCAAACATTAATTCATTTCTTTATTTCATTAAAAATCCAGCAAAATAATTTCTTTCAAAAATTGATTTCTAAGGCTAGGGACCTCGTAATTCAGTTCCGGGCATACGTCCAAGTCCCATATTTTACTGTGAACCTTCCGAGATTGTCGGAACACAGATCCGGGTCTGTTTTACTAAAAATGTTGAACAAAGTCAACAAAAACCAAGTTTTAAATTTCAAAAACTACTATTTCTCATATTTTCACATAAAAGCTTTCTGGTTTCACGCCTGGACTGCGCACGCAAATTGATGTAATTAAAATTAATCTTTTTAAGGCTAATGAGCCTGGAATGGAGTCTTAATTTATAAGCTGACCCTTTGGGTCATCACAGAATGCATGACTTTGATTGAATTTTAAGACATCTTCTTGCTTCAACCGCATATCAAAGAACTTAAGAGAAAATATACCACAATCAACACTACAAAAAGAACATGAAAAAAAATTGAAGATTAGTTAACACAAGAAGAAAAAATAATAAACATAAGATGCATGGTAAACATATGCCAAATACGTACTTGTTATCCTGTAGGGGTATGTTCATCCACTTAATCGCAAATTTTTTCACAGGATTTTTCCCATAAATTTTATTGTGTGTGCCGAAGTCCAAGTATTTGATACAGTATGGGATCAACCGGGCATAATTTTGAACATGTTCAATCGCACGCTCATATGGTGTATTGCTCATGGAATCATACACATATATAGTTTTTTTTTTTCAAAATGCAGAATTCCAAGAAAGTAGTGCGTAGATGTTTGGCCCGGCCTTGACTTAAGTCGAAATGGAAAGAATACTTTTTCGGCAGATTTCCATGTGATACCACATGAAAGGCCAATGCCTCTTACGAAGTTGTCCACCTATTCACCAGTTGATTCTTCAATAAGCGAAGTGAACTCGGTAAAATACTCAATCTCCACTTCTTCTTCTTCTTCATAATCCTCACATTCCTTTTTTTGGCAGTCCTGTTTCTCTTTGATTTGCTCTTTTTCTCTTCCATTTTTTTCTCCTCCATTCTCTTTTCCTTCCTTATTCTAATTTTCTCCTTTTGTTCATCTGAAGGATGAACACTAGCCAACTTAGTCATAGACTGATCAAAAATTAAATTTGTTACTGTACATCTTGATTATGGATAACTTGGAAGGTGTTCGCAATATTTCTGGCGCAAGAAATATACGCCCGCTTCAATATACTGCAAATGAACAACAACAAAAAAAAAATATGTGAAATAAAAAACTTCAACATGCATAAGTATGAAGTTTAGAAAAACGCATTACAAAATTACAAATTGCGTGACAAAAACTTAAGCATATTCAGTATGAAGTGTTAGGAAATAACCTTAAAAACTTCAGCATGTTTGATTTAAAGTTTAGAAAAAAACATACAGACTAAAACTACAGACTGCATGTCAAAAACTTCAGCAAGTTTAGTCTGAAGTTTTAGCAAATAAGCTAAACAACTTCAGCAGTTTTACCATGCATAAAACTGAAGTTTACCAAATTACAGTACAAAAACTTTAAAAACAAACATAAGCTGGATTTTTGGGAAATACAGTTGAAAACCAATTCAAAAAATAAACTTAATAACTTACTTCATCCGAAAGATCAGAGATAGGATCCACAAGCTCGGTAAAGAATGACTTTGGGATATCAATTCCAGCTAATCTGAATGGCTTGGAATTATATTCACTGGCATCCTTCTTCAACCAGTCTGTAATCTTTGTGTCAATCCACTGTCTTGATTAACATAATGGAAGGGACACCTTCATGTAGTCTTTCCTACTTTTCAATCTTGCCCCTTTTGCTTTTGTTTAGGAATGACGTAAGAAAATTTCAACCAAATACTCTTCATACGAATCTTTTTCCATGTTTTAGTTATTTTTCTTTTTGCTTGCTCTTCCTGTTGTTCCGTTACAACTAACTGATGTGGTTCAGCAGCAGGGGAAAAATTCACAGCCATGGCTGCAGTTACTTGACCAACTCCATGTTGTTCACGATGTTCTTGTCTCTCTTCACCAACAACAACAGCAGCAGAATTACCTTCTGAACCAGTCCCTTCTGTACTACCTAGCGAAAATGAATATAAATTGAAGTTGGGGATATCACTGGTGTCACTCAAAACATTAGGAGAATTTGACATCTTCCTTCTCTTAGGATTTGGAAGAAGTTGTGATTCATCAGATGATATCTGCAAAATCAAGAAAAATATATACATAAATATAACTTATACATAACACACATTAGGCAAAAAAACACCTTGTAATCGAATTGCAGAAAATAACTACATGGTCTAAGTGTTGCGACACAGATGGTGTTTGCATTTCAACGGATCCACTTCCATTACCTTCATATACGCCTATATCTTCATGCAAAAAAAAAATATACTCAATAATACTGACTAAATTTTAAAAATAATTCAAACACACTTCACACCTATCTGTGAGCCAACAGGTGTGAATAGATGTATTTATCCTTTTTCATATAGCCGAATGAGCTCACCAATTTCTTTTTTAGTTGCATTGAGTCTTTCTGAATAATCATCAAAAAGCATAAAAAAGAAGAGAAAGTATGTAAATTTCAAACTGAAAATATATACTTGGATCAAATACAATAAATTCGTGATCTATAGAATACCTTGATGTTTGTCTTCCCCTGTGGTTTCGCCAGACTGCATGCCTTTGTCGATCTCAGCAGCTCCAGCTTCATTCAATTGTGCAGCAATGACGTCGAGGAGCATTTGAGTATTCTCTGGAAGGATTTTCTCAACTCTATCTTCATGCAACGCAGCATCATCAGAGAGTTTTTGAGTTGTATCAATTGAAGCACCACTAATTTCAACTTCCACTGCATATTCATAAAGAGGGGGGAGGGATCAATGATATATACATATAACATAGAAAATATTTAGGGCCTGGAACCTGGGGAGTTTCTACAAGAAATCATTTCTTTCTCGTCCACTCAGGGGGGTGCGGACACACCTGTGCGGATTACAGGTGATAGTTACAAGAATGGCGGGGAAGTTAACAGTACCCGACGACATTCACCACACAGCCAAGGAAGCATCGATTTTTAATCTCATTATGACTTGGTCATTCGGAAGAGAAATTAATTCGATCAGAATAGTGGAATGGAAGGCAGTAAAAGAATTAAATACTCTTTTCTTTTCCAATCGCTTGTAGTGAAAACTTTATGTGTCTTGACACCTAAAATTTCTTGGCAAATAGCTATTGCGTCCGCAAACGTATTGACTTTCCCAATAGTGGTACACACATCACTCGGTGTAAATTCTTCAGTACCAACAGGTTCATGATCTCCATCGCCACACACATTGCCTTGTGCAATATCACTACCCAAAGTACAACTCGGTGCATGTTCTTCAGTATCGACAACTTCATCAGATGCACCTTTCTTGCTTCCTACATTCTCGGTTGATAACTATTCATCATATCCATATTTTCTCAGTTTATCAACACTGGCATATTCCTCGTCAACTTGTTGTTCAACACGTTGAACTTCCTCGAATACTTGAACATCGCCTTCAAGAGCCGCTTCTTCACCTGTTACATTTTCATCTGCGACTTTATACAATGGATCATGAGTAGCATTAATATCCGATAGAGGTTCGAACGAGTTATTCATCCTATCATATTGTCGATAGTTCATCAAATCAAAATTTGCATCACCATCGTCCATTCCTTTTGATTTATCGACAATCTTAAACAACTTTTCGAACTTCTCATCAAAATATTCCTATAAAAAAATTACTAACAATGATTAATCTGAATAACATTAGCAGGAAAAAAAGACTTCTCTATGAATAAGCTTACCTTGACTTTTATCATAACCTCATCCACAATAGCAGATCGCGCATCCCGTTGAAACTCCTCAACAATTTCTTTCGCGATCATGCGTCTTTCTTCTTCTGCATGTCTTTTAATCTCCCTCATTACCCTCCAGTATAGAGACACAGAACAAAACTTCAGGTCTAAAGAATGCTGAAGTTCAGCAAATACAGAACACAACTTCAGCTACTAGAATGTTGAAATTCATCACAAAAAGAACAAAGCTTTGGCTAAAACATGCTGAAGTTCAGCAAATACAGAACAAAACTTCGTCTAAAAACATGCTGAAGTTCAGCAATAACAAAGCTTCAGCTACTAGAATACTGAAGTTCATCACAAACAAAACAAAAAACTTCAGCTAAAACATGATGTAGTTTTACAAAACAAAAAAACAAAAACTTCAGCTCAAAACTTACACGACATATTGTGTTGACTAATTCATTGTCAAACGCTGTTGTAGAACGGTTAGAATGACTCTGGGTACGAGATGATTTTCCAATTACAGGACTTTGATTGGCTTCTTTTGATCGACTCCGACTACATGGTGATTCACCAGTTGAAGGAACCGAATTCAGTACCTTTGAACGAATCCGGTTGTATAGTAATTGTCCAATTAAAGGCATTGAATTCAATTCCTCTTCGGTAGGAATTATATCCAATATCCTAAATGACCGATATTTCTGTTTAATACAAAAAATTATATTATGAAAATAAAATAAAATTGATACGTCAACATATTAACACAACTACAGGAAAAAAGGAAATAAAAAATATTAACTTACACCATGATTATTGAAGTAATCCTCATGAAGTTCTTTATGTTTAGGCTCTCCCAAAGATACATAACATAACATCCTAGGAACCTGAGGTGCATCAAGGAAGTGTTCCTCTTTTAAATACTTCTCCCGAAGATCTGGGAAACGCTCATAGAACCAAAAACATAGTGGAAATGGAAATCCACCTACAGTATACTCAGTTGGATTTTTTTTGTCCTGGTTGTCCAAAGCATGTTTCATTGAGGTAATGAGCTTCTCATAAGACGCATTACCCCAAGGATAATCAGCACAAGCCTTATCGTCTTCAATAATAGCTGCATACTCCGCCGACACAGTTGATTCATTCTTTTTTCTAAACAAAATAGACTCCACAACAAGAATTTCCATAAGCTTCACAACATCTTCATCACTCTCGCATACGTGTTTGAAATTCACATCATCCTTTTGAATTTTATTCCTGGTCATATAATCTCGAATGTCCTTCAATGTCACACTCTTAGACTTGCCAAAATAGCGCTTCAGAATCTTGTTCTCTTATTTAATTGGTTTTTCAACATTATGTGTTGTGATCCTCAAACCGCACATAATGTGAAAGTCTTCAAGACTGAACGCCATTATGGCCAAAAAATTTGAAACTAATGGAGTCTCGATCATTGGTAAATACGCGAGAAAGAATCAAACAATGAACCAACTTCATGTTGCAATAGAAATTCTCCATATCCATAATATACCGAAATGCACCATTATTTAGCTTCTCATGTTGTGTAGGAGTCAAAAAAGTTGTAATATAACGCTTTAAATAGTGGTTCCCCTTCCAGTAAGCACGACAGTTAAACCAATCTCCAAACTCATAACATTTGTCCCCTGGTTTTGTAGGTAGAGAAATAGGGACTGAAGGAGATTTGCGTATTCTACGTGCTTTAGGATCTTTAGGTGTTTTAGGATTCGTAGATGCCATCTTTTCAAAAAAAAAAAAAAAGATAGAAAAAATAACATCAGAACATTATCAAAAAAATCAGTTAAAACTTCAGGCCTAAGAAGGCTGGAGTTCAGCAAATATAAAACAAAAACTTCAGCTCCTAAATGCTGAAGTTCAGCAAATACAAAACAAAACGACAGCTCCTAGAATGCTGAAAGTTCACCAATTACAAAACAAAAACCTCAGCATAAACTCGAAGTTCAGCAAACACAAAACAAAATTTCAGGACTATAATGCTGAAGTTCAACAGTTACAAAACAAAACTTCAGCAAAAACTCGAAGTTCAGCAAACACAAAACAAAACTTCAGCTCCTAGAAATGCTGAAGTTACAAATACAGAATACAAATTCAACTCCAAATAATGTTGAAGTTCATAAAAAAATATAACAAAAACACAAAACACAAAACAAAACTTCAGCTCTTAGAATTAAGTTATCCTTGAAGTATTATAAACTTCACACTTTAATAGCATCATTTATTTTACTCTCAAAATTGTTAAAAAATTTCAACGTATCCAAAAATCACTGAAGAATTTATAGAATTTTCATCAAAAAACACAAACACACGTTCAAAAAACCTAAAAATACAATCGCAAAAGTAAAACCTAGAAAACTAATGCACTAATCAAAGTAAAACCTAGGAAACTATTTTATCATAAATAAGAAAAGGGAAAAGATTCAACTAAGATGACTATAAACAAAAAAAAATAGAAATTAAATCGTAAAGAATACTAAAATAAAACCCAGAAAGTTAATGCAATGCACCTATGATTATACGTAATGTTATTGGGGAACAAACAGTTGAAAAATCAAGAAGAATCGAAAACCATTTGATTTCAGAGAGAAACAAATCAAAAAATGCAAAGAGCGGAGAAGAGAGACAGAGACAGGAGACTGGCATATACTTGGAGAGAAAGTAGTCTTTTAATAAAGAAGGGCAAAATCGTCTTTTTAAAAAGGTTTTAACAAAAAATAAATGAAACGGATGCAAACAGAAAAATAAAGAGGGTACATATTAAAAAGGGAGAGACCAAATAGAATACCCATACAATTTTTACGAAAAATAGTATTCCAGATCATCATTTCTGTATTTTAAAAATCTCATTGGCAACTACAGAGTAAATAACCTCCTATGGCCTGAATAGAAGAAATGACGCTGTAAATTTTATTTTTGTATTTTATATTACTGATTTCCTGTATAATTTTTAACCGATATCACAAGAAAAAGTCATTTCGGAAACAAACTTTCTTATACCATCTTTCCCAAGTTCCACCGGTAAGATTTAACTGTGTTGTATCACAAGAAAGGGTCATGTAACGTCTTATTTGTAGTGAACTATGAAACTGAATCTTAAATAATGGCCCAAATATATCCCACCATCACAAGGTTTTAGCTCCAAATCACTTGAAAAGAAGTGAATCTATTTTGGGACTAAATTCAGATCTCTCTTTTGTTCATTTCCTCAAAACTCTTCTTCCCCCAACTAAAACATGAAAAACAAAACAAACACATATAACATCTAAATAAAGCAAAGTGCAGAGATATGTTGCAGAACAAAGTCAAGGTGCTGAACCCATTTTCTCAAAAGGGTCGAATTCAAAAATTGAATTAAGAAAGGGAATTGGAATCCCACCCTGTTGTAAGGAATTTTGAGTCACTTAAAAAGTTGAACTGCTACTCTTGAGCTTCAATTTCTATGATTCTTGATTGTGTTCCCACTCTGTTGTAATAATAAAAGAAGATTTAATTATAGGTAAGAGTTCAATGATTGTTGGGGTCCAAGCCAAGGTCTTCGTCAACCCTTTAATAAATTGTGTTAGATAAAGGCTACTTCTAATACACAAATTGATCTTCAAATCATAATCATGGCTGAAATTCTTTACGAGCTTGCTGCTGAAATCTTGAAAAACTTGGGTTCTCTTGCTGTTCAAGAAGTAGAATCAATTTGGGGACTAAGCGATGAACTTAGCAAGCTTTCTGGTACAGTTTCTTCAATCCAAGCTGTACTAATTGATGCGGAGGAGCAGCAGCAGAGTAGCCATGAGGTGAGGGATTGGATAAGGAAACTTAAAAAGGTTTTCTTTGAGGCTGATGAT
Source organism: Nicotiana paniculata (assembly GCA_005239505.1). Taxonomy (NCBI): domain Eukaryota; kingdom Viridiplantae; phylum Streptophyta; class Magnoliopsida; order Solanales; family Solanaceae; genus Nicotiana; species Nicotiana paniculata. The sequence continues at coordinate 10,303 of ML353129.1, forward strand.
CTCTTGGATGACTTTGCAGCTTCTCAATTAATTTTCACCACCTTGATGTTTGTGGGGGGGAAAATGTATAGTTTTAATTTGGTTTCTATCTAAGTTTGTCTATTAGTCTACAGATTTGATTTTCCTTTAAATGATATTCCCTCTGATTAAAATGAGCTACGTGTTCGATGACAAGTTAAGAACCTATAAATGGCAAATCGTGGCTCCGCCTCTGTGAATGGAGTTAACCACCTCATGATAGGTTCACCTATTAAAGAGAAATTTACATGGAATTGTCAGTAATAAGTTACATATTAGTAACTTACTAACTTAGAAAACGAAGCAAATTACGTGCTACAACATGTTTAAGTACACTAATAATGAAAGAAAATTTAATTACATTGTAAGAGCTCAATGATTTTTGTGGTCCAGGATAGTTTGTGACATTTGTGGTGAGGATGGAACTTCCAAGTCAAGGTCTTTGTCAACCCTTTAATAAATTGTGTTAGGTAAAAGGCTACTTTTAATACAAAGACTTATACTACTAGTTTGCAACAAAAAGGGTTGTTGATCTTCAAATCATATTACTTCTCATCATGGCTGAAATTATTTACGGGCTTGCTGCTGAAATCTTGAAAAACTTGGGTTCTCTTGCAGTTCAAGAAGTAGGATCAATTTGGGGACTAAGCGATGAGTGTCGCAAGCTTTCTGGTACAGTTTCTTTAATCCAAGCTGTACTCGTTACCGCAGAGGAGCAGCAGGGGAATAGCCACGAGGTGAGGGATTTGATAGGGAAACTTAAAACAGTTTTCTTTGAGGCTGATGATCTCTTGGATGACTTTGCCACTGTAGTGACACATCGAAAATTGGTGAGTAAGGTAAGCATCTTCTTCTCAAAGTCAAATCCTGTGCTTTCTAATGTTAAGATAAGTAAGCGTCTCAAGACCATTCGAGAAAATTTAGATGTAATTGCAAAAGATAAGGCCTACTTAAACCTTGTTGAAAGGAGGCAACCTTTGCTTCTTGAGTCTAATTTGGATAGAGAGACTTATTCGTTTGTGCCTGATGGAGAAGTCATTGGAAGGAATGATGATAGAACGAAAATTCTTGATTTTCTTATGGATGCTAAGGTTAATGAGAATGTTGCGGTTATATCAATTGTTGGCCTTGGTGGACTAGGAAAGACCACTCTCACGCAATCAGTGTATAATAGTGAAATGGTTCGGGAAAATTTTGATAAAAGATTGTGGGTTTGTGTTTCAGACGTTTTTGAAGTGAAAGTGATTGCAGAAAAAATCGTAGAATCTGCAGGAGGGGAAAAGGCTAATTACCTTCAACTAGATGCTGTGCAAAACCAGCTTCGAGAAATGCTTGATGGGAAGAAATATCTACTGGTGCTCGATGATGTGTGGAACGAAGATGCCTTGAAATGGTTGAGATTGAAAAATATGTTGATCGGTGGAGCCAAGGGAAGTAAGATTTTAGTAACTACTCGTTCAAATGTAGTTGCGGAGGTTTCAGGTAGTGTTCGCCAACATAAATTAGGGGACCTCTCAAAAGAAGAGGCATGGGCATTGTTTGAAAAAATGGCTTTCGAATGTACCAAAGAGAGTGAAAATTCGAGTTTGGTGGAAATAGGAAAGGAAATTGTGAAAAAGTGTGGAGGAGTTCCTCTTGCAATAAGGTCAGTAGGAAGCCTACTACGCCTAAAAAGAACTGAGATTGAATGGATATATTTCAAGAATCAAGATTTGTCAAGTATCACACGAGGAGGCGACAGTGTCATGGCCATTTTGAGATTGAGCTATAATCACCTTCCTCACCATTTAAAGATATGTTTCGCATATTGTTCCCTCTTTCCAAAAGATTTCCGAATTGACAGAGTTGATTTGATTGATATGTGGATCGCTCAAGGCTTTATTCAATCAACTACTAGCAACAGAGATAGTGTGGAGGACGTTGCAAATTCATATTTCGTGGATTTGTTAAGAAGGTCCTTCTTTCAAGAAACTGAAGAGCATAATTTTTTTCCGCATTGTTACAAAATGCACGATCTTATTCATGATCTCGCGAAAGAAGTTGCAGATAGGGAGTTCTTCTGTATCACTAAAACAGAAGATACAGAGATTGTCCCAGAACAAGTGCTCCATGCTTCTTGTTTATTCCAGATTAATGATTCATTGGCATTTCCCGAACCCTTCTATGCGAAGCATATGAAGCTGCGGACATTTATTTACCTAAATGGGTCTCCATACAGTGTTATGAGCAATTCAATGTTAGAGAAAATGCTTGCAAGTTTTAAATGTTTACGCGTTCTGCATCTATGTCACCTGCAGATAAAAATTCTGCCTCAATCTTTAGGTGGACTGAAGCATCTAAGATATCTTGCTATTTCCTCTAGAAGCATTGTTACTTTACCAAATTCCATCACAAAGTTGCATAATCTACAAGTTTTAAAGTTGGTTAATTGCATTAAACTCAAAAAATTGCCAAGAGATATTTGGAGATTGGTGAGCCTTCGAAGTTTGATATGTTCGCGGTGCCAATCATTAACCCATATTCCACCAGGACTGTGGCAGTTGGCAAGTGTCACGTATTTGGATTTTGATGGTTGCGGTTCATTGGAAGATATGCCACCTGGAATTGGCCAATTGACATCTCTACGGACATTGACAAGTTTTGTTGTAGGCAAAGAAAGTTGTATATCTGGTTTGGCAAGTGACAAGTTGAATGAATTAAAGGGCCTTGCTGATCTCAGAAATAGATTACACATTAAGTTCATGGGACGAGCCCGTGTAATTGGAGAAAGAATACCTACCGATGTAGTGAAAAGAATGCAACATCTTCGGAAGCTATTCGTAGAGTTTGAATATGGAAATCAAGAGGATGATACTGGAGCTGATCTGATAATGTTGGAGGCCCTGCAGCCGCACCAAAACATTGAAAGCTTGCAAATAGAAAATTATAGTGGATCAAGGTTCCCAAGTTGGTTGATGGTTGATAATCTTGGCTTTTTGCTACCCAAACTTGTTTATCTAAATATCAGAGATTGTCATAAATGCCAAAAGCTCCCACCATTATGGCGACTGCCTTCTCTCGAAGATCTTGCACTCCATTGGAATCTTGACGTCGTGGAGAGCATAGAAGGTGACGATGATAAATTCATGCTACCATCAAATTCTCCTACATATGAGTGCTACTTCCCTTCCCTAAAACAACTTTATTTGGGGATAATAAGTGAGAAGATATTGAAGCAAATTATTTGCCCACCTCCTCATCTTTCTCCTCTTTTCAATGTAAATAGCTTGAGTCTATTTTCTATCGAGGGCCTAGCAACTATGCCAGAGGATTCGTTCAAGTGTCTCACTTCGCTCCAATCCTTGTTTATTAGTAACTGCAGAAATCTGGTCTCTCTATCCGCATGTCTAACTCATCTCACTTCCCTCGAGTTTTTATGTATAGAGAAATGCCCTCTGCTTGATTTGTCGAACAAAGAAGCAATGCAATTTGATGTCCCGGGGAATTTATTGACTTTCGGTGTTAACATGCTTGACAAGCTAATGTCGCTTCCAGTTTGGCTCCAACATTTCTCGGGTACTTTGAAGTCTATAGTGATTCGGGGATGTCCTAACTTCACAACAATACCAGAATGGATAGGCGACCTCATTGCCCTTAATCGGTTGGAAATTCATGATTCACCTATGTTGACATCCTTTCCAGAAGGCATGCGATCTCTCGCAGCATTGCAAGTGCTAATTGTTACAAGATGTTTATCAAGCCTGAAGCAAAGATGCGAGAAGGAAGTAGGAGAGGACTGGCCTAAGATTGCTCACATCCCAAGAGTTGACATAAAAGAAGAGTCTTGGTAACCGGCTGCATGTTGAGGTAATTATCTTTTTACTGCATGTTTGTGTTGATGTTTCTCATCGTCTGATAATCTGTTATTTTATACTGTATATACTATTGTATTGTGTTGTTAAAGACTTGAAGCAATGTCTGGATAGAAGGATGAGTAAGCATGAGTTTGCCAGTGGCGCCAAAAGGCGGGTGAAGGTCAAGGTGCTGAACACCAGTTTCTCCAAAGGTTCGAACCCGAAAACTGAATTGGTTGGTGAAAAGTGAAAACCATGAGGTTATGGAAGGAAGCTGGAGTTTCCACTCTGTTCTTGGGAGATTTTAGTCACTTAAGAAGTTGCCAATTCTGCAGAATTACTATTCCGGGGCTTCAATTTCCATGATACTTGATTGATTGTGTTAGCCCTTGTAGTAAAGTGGACAGTGGACACTGCTTTATTACACTTTAATTTCTTTTTCTTTTCTTTTTTTTTTGGCTGTTTTCTTCATCTATCTGTTTGTTTTTACTTCCATGATGAGTTGAGACTTGAGATAATTTTCAGTTTATTGGGTAAAAATTTCTGTTTTGTTGTTACTGCTACACTGTCTCATTCCATCTTCTTGTGCCGAGGTCTATCGGAAATAGCCTTTCTACTCCCCGGAGTAGGGGTAAGATGTGTCGTGTGTGTACACACTACCCTCCTCAGGCCCCACTTGATGTTACATACTATTAAGGCATAGCTAATACATAAATCTAAACCAAAATCCCATCTAGATTCTGATGATTCCAACTCCATATGAGTAGTTTTATGCTGTTCAGAATCTAAGGAGAAAAAGAAGTCATAAACAAGAAAAGGATAGCTCAGTTCTGGGGAAAAGAAGATTCTTTTATTGTGACGGTATACTGAAAAAGGGGTGACATCAAGATTTGAAGATCAATAATGAAAAGTGTAGTGATTTTGAAGTTTAGAAGTCCAAACAAAAACTACATAACCTTTTTCATGTATCTGAATTCTCAAAATGCATGTAACGCTTCTCGTAAATTCAATGTAAACGGCGCTTGCACATGGGTTAGTCGATCATAAGGGTCGGGGAATCCTAACCTTCTAGCCTTGGTTTACTAGACATGTGACATGATTCCGAATCCACAAAATCAAATGAGTTATGACAGAATCTCAAACTCGAATTCATATAATTTAAATCTTGAATCCGCCTCAATATATCATCTCCGACAGCACCAAATAAATTATTCCATTCTTCCAATACTTGCCTTCTCCAGTAAATTTATTCTAAAGACCCGTTTGTCCGTATCAAAAATGTGTTTGTCCATAAAATTTTGCAAGTTTTTGAGAATTTTTCGAAAATGAATTTCTCAAAATAAATCACTTTTTCAAAAAATTTCAAAAAAACTATTTTCTCCATTCACGTAACTGTAATATTTTTTCAAGTAAAATGCATGTATAAACATAATTTCAATATTCAAATATCATTTTCAACTTAACTCCAAATATTAATTTTTATCCAAACGCCTGCTAAACTTCCCTGTCATCTCCATTTCTGTCCTTCTCCATATAAAGTTTGAGGTAAAACATTTTCAGTGACCTGCTGAAGATGCTAAAACCACAATGTTATTCTTGGATATTAACCCAAGTACATATATTAATTTTTAATTCATGCATTAAATAAGTAGAAATAGAGAGAGAGAACTTTCTGAAAAGCATAAAACTTTTAAAAGAAAATGGTGAACCACTATTCTAGACAGAGAGAAAAAAAGACAACAAGGCACATGGCAATTGGAGAAAAAGGCCAAAACCATTTGTAATCTTTTTCACAGTTGACAAAACATGTATTGTTACATCATTTCACCAAAAAATATTTATGTCCCATTCATCTCAATTTCATCACCCCAAAAATACTCTCTGCTCAATGGTTTTTTGTTTTTTCTCTTTAACCTAATAATAATTCCAAGAATTACAGCTCATAAAATCACTCACTTTTTTTTTTTTTTTCCACAAAAGAAAAATTCTTTTTCTTCTAGGAAGAAAATCTAATCAAGGAAAGTATCCACCTCAGAAAAAAGCTTTTGCCAGCCTTTATAATACAACAGCTGATCTCTTCAACCTCAATAATCTGCAGCAAATATTTAAATCATAATATACCAACATAAGCAAGTGGCTATATTTAAACCATAGTAAAGAATTACTATCACTAGGGTGCGTGTGGTATGACGGAAAATATTCTCCGAAAAATAAGTCTTTTTCTAGCAACCAAACACCAAAAAATATTTTCATTAACATGGGAAAATGACTTTCTTGAAATAGTTTCTGTATTTTGGAAAGTGAGACAAATTTATTTTAGAATTCCAAAAATAATTTTCTTCACAACAACCACACTTTAGTCTAAGTACTTACCATCATGTTTCTTCGTTAAGTTCCTAGCAAACAGCAAGCAAATGACTAGAAAACCAACTCCTGCAGCTCCTCCTAGTATTATAGCCACTGTCTTACCTGTGTTTTGGCCTGTCCCTACATTCATTTAACACAACTCCCATTACTATTAAAATATTGATAACAAATCTGTAAGTGATAGCACACAAATCTAAGGTAGACAAACATCTTGTTAACAGTGACATATTATTAAAAAAAGATCAATTTAAGATGGTCCCTTTATTTGTTCTAAGAGTCTTTTTTAATAATATGTACAAACTAATTTAAAGAGGTAGACAATTTATAACTGATAAAGTTGTTATCATCTGATCATAAGGTCGTGGGTTCGAGTCATGAAGACAGCCTCCTTCAGCCCGCTCATAGTGAAAGCTGAATGCACCCGGCTGTCCTTTTTTAGATAACTCAAAAGTCCAAGAAAGACAAATCTTGATTAGGATGTTATAAAACTTGCAAAAACCAGAAACCATTGTCAATCTAATTAAAAAAGACAGTATGATGTACAAAATATTACGCATTCATGCAAGGTCCGAAGAGGATCGTTGGTGTGATGTAAGCTGCCGACTCTGATACAAACATAAGTGGCGGATTCCATCGCATGAAAACAACTTAACAGACAACTTAACAGTTGTTCCAAGGCACACTTTCACTGTCAATCTAATTGAATAAACAAATTCAAGAAATTAGTAAATTATAGAAAATACCTGAAGAAGGAGAAGGAGACCAATATGAAGAAGATGATGACTTTTTAGGAGCCCCATTTGGATAATAACTAAAACTAACAAAGCACTTGTATAGGAAAATTTGACCAGAAACTGAGCTACCACATTCAACTTGAGTTTTCTGGACAGCACTTTTAACACACTCAACACAATCAGATGAGCCTACATCCCCTTCACATTGTCCTACAACATAAACAGACTCATAACTAGTTGTGTAAAATCCATTGGTAGCACTAGCCATCCCATTTTCCAATGAAGAAAAAGCAGTGTCTCTTTTCTCTTCAAATCCACTCCCTTGAGCATTTTTACCACTACAAGTTTTATACAACATTTCCATTCCTGATATTTGAGGAAAACCAGAAACCTCATATAGCATATAACAGCCTAAAAGCTGAATTCTTGCGGCAACAGGAGTGCCACAAAGTTTGTCTATAAGTATTGGTAAACCACTAACACAGTTATAACAATCAACATTTGAGAGGTCACCTCTACATTGGAAAAGACCAGTAATTGTTGTTTGGCTACTGCCTGTAGTAGTTTTGTAAAAATTTGACTTTGAGGATTGTGAAACAAGTGAACCAAAAAGAGTTGAAAGTGCTTGTGAGTAAACACCAGATGGATCTGATAATGCTTGTTTTGCACAGCCTTTGTATACTAAGTTAGTGTTTCCAGATGCAGATTCAGCTGGTGGAGTTGCAAGAATGACCAAGAAAAGAGTGAAAATGCAAAAGGGTTTTTTGTGTAAGCCCATTTGTGGGAGATTCTTGAAATATTATAACATGGTTATTTATCTATTTTTTTGGTCTTCTGAAGAAGATATTGAGAGAAAAGATTTCAGCTTGAAGGGTTTTCTTTGTTTTTGCTTGAGATATCAGGAAGGGATATGAAGGGCTGAGATTCTATTATTTGTTCTTGAAATCTGTTTTTCTTTTTTTCTGGAAAAAAGAGTCTTGGTTTTTGTAGTGGTGTTTGGGATTCACTTTCTTTTTACATGGCCTACTCTCCTGTCTATCTTTGGATGTGCAGAGCTGAGGGAAAAAAGGGTATCTGTATCTCTACAAGTACACATGTATACTCTCACTTCATTTTATCTTATGTGACGGTGTTTGACGAGGTCCGAAGTTTAAGAAAGAAATAACGAAAAATTGTTGAAACTTATGATTTAAATATTGATAGATATTTGTGCCGTCATAGATTATTTTAAGAAAAAAGACAGTTCAGTGTACAAAGCATCCTGCATTCAGATATGAGAAAGGGTTGTACCCCAAGAGTGTAATATAGACAGCCTAGCCCTTAGTGGTTGCTTCTACGACTCGAATGCATAACCTATAAATCGCACGGAAATAATTTTACCGTTGATCCAAGACTCCCCTTCAGGTTATAAATTATTTTAGTAAGGATAAAGTAAGAGACTATAGTAAAACTATTTTTAAATATAATTTTATTTTTAATAGATAGATGAAGTATGTATCAGGACCATTTGATACTGTATTTTAACCTCTAAGTCATATTTTATTAACAGTGGCCAAATGGGAAGAAATATTTTTTATTTAGAGACAGAATAAATTAGTATTATTTGAAGAGAATGACAACAACAACAAAAAATGTTAGTATTAAACACCAACAAAAACAACTCATAGTGTAAGAAATATTCCCTAGGTAACAGAGAGGTGGAGAGTAAGAGTATAAATATGAATTAACTACACAAGTTTGACCAAAGTACACTTAGAAAAAATACACTGTAAATTTCAAGGTTTTGAATTTTAAAAACTTTAATAGGTTTCTGGTATATTTGTTTTGTATTGGTTGTTTTGTTTTGATTGTCTGAAGTTGAAGTATTTTTTAATGGAGTTGAATAAAATATTGCGAATCAATGGTACAAGTACTGATCTTTATTAATGAACATGAAATAGTTATGGCAACCAATCTTTATCATGTGATAACTGCAATACAGATTAGTTGAAGTTGGCAAGATTTGAGAGATTTGCCTTTAATAGTAACTATAGACAGTCTGCTCATAAAATTGTCACAAGAATTAATTACACAAGTTAAATAGCACCAAAAGAGGAAAATGTCATTGATTTCTATTTAATTTGGGCTAGCTGAGAGGTATATTAAAGGTCACAGTTTAAGTAATATTGTGTCCGTTCACTTTTACTTGTTTACTTTGAATTTTTCATGTCTCTTAAAAAATAATAATTACAGTATGTATTTTACCGTATAACTCCTAATAATGATAGTATTTCAAAATGTCTTGGAAAATAAATTGGGGAATGAGTAGTTAATAATAAGGGTAAAACAAAAAGAAAAAAATTGTCTTTCTTTTGATTTGCTAAAAGGGACAAGTAAAAGTAAAACGTATATTTAGTAAAGTGGACAAGTAAAAATGAACGAAGGGAATATACACTATTAGGGTAGTTTGGTATGCTGGATAAGCAAAAATAATTTTGGAATAAAAATTTAGTACTGCATTATCCCTTGTTTGGTTACTGATCCTGGAATAAGTTATCTCATAACTAAAAATAGTATAGAGATAACTTATACATGTCAGGGGTTGAAATAGTAATCTCGTGATAAGTTATACTAGGATAAAGTAGTAAAATTGACAATACCTGGATTGATATAATATACCAAATAGTCAATAAAAAATAATACCGGGATAACTAAATCTTAGCATAACTAATCTCAGTGTAATTAATCTTAGCATAATTGACAGCAACATAGCTTGTCTTCAACCAAACGATCCCTTAGTATAAATTTTTTTTTTATGCTATCAGATTATCTTTACATATAGTAGCACTTAAAAAAATTTGCACTAAAAATATATATAACTTAAATTCAAGTCATCTTTACATTTTGCATGTAAAATTTAAAAATGTAAAAATACTATAGCTCCTCCCTATAATTTGTTTTAGTTCTCAAGCTATAATTTGTCTTTTTAAAGAATGTTTTATTCGAAAATTGAAGTAGAAGACAAGAATATTAGTACCAAACAAGGATTAAGGTTTGGAAGATGTTTCATGTCTTTTGTTTATGTATCTACTATGGACTTTGCCACTGTCGTGGACTCGTGGTCATGGCAATTCAACAAACAAAAACAAAAAATAAAATCTTCAACGATCGAATTAACTAGGTAAGTCATCGATTCTTAGCTAGTGTTTGGACATAAATTTAATTAATATTTGAAAAAAAAAAAGTTTTTGAAGTAGTATTTGAACATACATTTTATTTAAAGAAAAGTTAAAGTTTTGTGAGTGAAAGAAAAAATTTCATCCAAAAACTGCCCTAAATTAGTTTTTGGGAACTTGAAAATTTTTAAAGTTTTTTTCCCCAAAACATGATCATATTTTATAAAACAATGTTTTCAAAAAAATTGGAAAAACTGAAGCCAAAATCTATGCGGAAGCTTAGAGTTAAATTTGGTTTATATTAGAGTTATTGTGATCTATTTAATTTCATTTGGATGAGATTCCTTGATCACGCTCAACTGTGTCTAATAAAAGACTAAGCGGGCGTTGCAAATATAATTTGGGGTATTAAGCCCAGAGTCGATCCCACAGAGAATTAACGTATCAATTGTTATTGTCAGATTACTAAATTCTCAATAATCAACTTTCTCAAAAGTTATGAATATCACTTGGTGGTGTTTTTACTACTACAGCTAAACAAAATTAATAAATTAAAAAATTAATAATGAGGTGTAAACAATTGTAATAAAGGTCTAAGGCAATGGTTTCCCCCGTTGGTACTTTCCCTAGTTGTATGTTCCTATAGCTTTGACTTGGTTGTCTCTATCAATCATGAACTCTCCAGCTATCGTAAATCTCTCTCGAGCATTTATGATAATTTACTAGTCGCACTCTCTCGAGCTATGCTAGCTATATTTGCGTTACAACTCACTTTAGATTGTACCCGAGGTATATTATCTCTAACCCAACCTCTAAACCATCGGTTATGACTCTCGTCTATACTCCGGGAGTGATGTTGTTCAACAACTACCTAAATATGCACTCTCTCTCAAGCAGATACATAATAAATAGGAACCACTAGTTGAGGGCCCTTCAACTAACTACAATCAAAACGAAGTTGAACAAATAGAGATAAATAACCAACTCAAAACTATATTAACATGCCAACGAGTTCATCCCCAATGGGTTCCACCAAAACCTTAGATTACAAAAGTTAGCTACTCATAACAAAAATGAAAATTATAAAAGAATTCATGAACAATGATAAAAATCACAAGAGAAGGAGATAAGGATTGATGCCCCAATTGCCTCATTGCCTCTTGCCTTTGTGTTCTAAACTCTAAAACCTGATTAAAAACTACTCTTGGGCGAAGTGGACCTTATATAGTTGATGTAGAATTGCCTCGGACTTCCAAATTTACCCCTGAAATAATGACTCACGCGTCTGGACTAGTGCGGGCGCGCTATGCCCGCACTAGTGGGGTTTCTCTCTGCCTCTGGATCGCTGGACTAGCGCGGGCGCGCTAGTGCCCGCTATAGTAGGGTTTTCCACTGTCTCCGCATAAATCCCTGAGTCTTCAGTCTTCAATTCATCCAAAAGGTACCCCATGTTCTATTCTACTTCAATTCTTGCCCGGATCATCGTCATAAGCTTTCCTTACGGTATTGCACTCCTGTGAAACACACAAGTCACCATTAGAGCACATTTTATCCTTATTTCACATACTCAAAACAGTAAAGCATCATTAAGTTAGAGTATAACATAAGTCAAACCATACACTTTTAGCCTATTATCACTCCTAAATAAGAAATCAGTTCAACAAATTGCATTGAGCTTTTTCGAAAAATCACCAATTTTTTTTTTTTTTCATAAATGGAACTACCAACGTATATGCATTGTGCCAAAATTTTATTGCTTAAATATCATGTAACGACTTTACTTTATAAAAAGAAAGTGCTACTACTACAAATTAATAATTTGTTGAGAGTATAAGTTGATGTGTATTAGTCGGCTAATTAGTTAATAATGTGGCTATTTATGTAAGCATAAATGCATAATTAGTTAGTGAGGTTAGTTAGGTGTTGTGTATATATAGTACACTACTGTAGCATGCAGAAGAAATGAGAATCAGTTAGTTTCTCTCCAATTATTCATATGCTAGTTTTCTCTCTATCAATATCATCAATCTCTCTTCTGCTCATTGATAAAATTGACATGGTATCAGAGCCTACTGCTCGAATCTAAATCGTGAATCCTTCTGGTTGATTAATTCAAGCTAAATTTCTCAAGCTCTATTTCTACAAGTAAAGCTCATCAATGGCGGAAGTTGATAACGAAGCTCCTGAGAAGCTAAGTCACAACCATCCTTTGTTTTTAAACTCAAATGATAATTCCGGAGCAATTTTGATCTCACTGCAACTCCGAGGTCTAGAAAATTATTTGATATGGAGTCGAGCAATGAGAATTGCTACTTTAGCGAAAAATAAGTTAGGGTTTATAGACGGTACTTGTAAGCGATGAAATTATGGTCCAAATCTGGTAGATTTATGGGACAGATGCAACGCCATAGTGCTGTCATGGATAATGAATTGTGTATCGCTTGAATTTCTCAATGGAATAGTTTACTCTTCAAATGCAAGTGTTGAGTGGAATGACCTAAAAGAGAGGTTTGACAAAGCCGGTCTCTCTAAAAAAATTCAGATTCATAAGAACATTGCTTAATTAATCAAGGTACTAGCTCAATCTCTTCATATTTCTCAAAATTGCGACTGTTATGGGCCGAGTTTGATAGTCTAGCTCCAATTCCTGGGTGTGACTGTGAGAAATCGTGTGAATTTTTTGTGTTCATGGAAAGGTTAAAGCTTCTGCAGTTCCTTATGGGCCTAAATGAGTCCCATGATCAAGCTAGAAGCCAATTGCTCATGATGATACCAGCTCCCTCTGTTAACAAGTCTTACTCCATGATGATGCAAAGGGAAAGTCAGAGGGAAATTGCACACACAAGTGCTCCTATAGAGAATCATGATATCACTGCTTTTATGTCTACTAGAGATGGATTTCAGCAGAGACCAAAGAAAAATTTTAACCTAGTATGTGACTACTGTAACTACAAAGGACGTACCAGAGAGAATTGTTTTAAATTGAATGGTTACCATGTTGATTCAAGAAAAATAAGAAGGGAAGCTCATTTCCTACATCTAACTTTGCAGGAAACAATGGTGGTTCTGGAACTAACATTGGAACATTGATGCCTACAATTGGCAGTCATGATCTGTTTTCAGCAGCTAATTTTGCAAGTAATAACAGTGGAGGAAACCATGGTGAAAGGTGTCAACCTCAACCTCATCCAGCAGCACCACTTCCCTCAGCACCATACTTTACTCCAGAACAGTATCAGCAAATCTTACATATGCTTGGTAAAGTGAATGAAGAAACAACAAGCTATGCTCAACCACCACCAGCAGCAGGTATATTTGCATTCCTATCCAGTATAATCAATGATAGGTGGATAGTTGATACTGGAGCTACTAATCATATGGTAGGAAATTCTAATTTGTTGACTAAATTGGACAATGAGTCTAATCTAAAAGGTGGAACTGTGCATCTCCCAAATGGTAATGTGGTGTCAATATCGAATACATGGACATCTGGTATATTCAGAAATCGGGAGCTATAAAATATGTTGCACATTCCTGACTTCAAGTTTAACTATCTGTCTGTGTCAAAGTTAACAAAGGAATTAAAGTGTTGTGTGGCATTTTCTCCTGATTTTTGCCTCTTCCAGGACCTCCTCAGTGGGCAGGTGAGGGGGATTGGTAGAGATCATCGTGGATTGTACTATCTGAAGCCAACTCTAACTCCTACACCATCACCTGCACAACTACAACTACAAGACTCTAATAATAAATAAATTTGCTATTATGTGTCTGCTAATGTGCCACTATCGGTATGGAATAATAGACAAGGGCATGCCCCTTTAGATATGCTCAGAAAATAGAGTTTTTAAAGCAGTGTAAACTAGACAAAAATAATCATTGTATTGTATGTCCACTAGGAAAACAATCAAGACTTTCATTTCCTATCAGCGCTACTAGTTCAAATAAACCTTTTCAACTAGTACATGGTGATGTTTGGGGTCCTTATAGAGTACCTACACATGATGGTAAGAGATATTTTCTAACATTGGTAGATGACTTCTCTACGTACACTTGGATATTCCTATTGAATAATAAAGCTGAAACTTTTGTTATTGTAGCTTTAGTGAAGAATATGTTCCACTCTAATGTTCAAACATTAAGAACAGACAATGGTTGTGAATTCTTTAACTCCCAGTTTGATGAGTTGATTAAGGAAAATGGTATTATACACCAGAGCTCTTGTGTTTATACACCTCAACAAAATGTTGTAGTGGAGAGGAAGCACAGATCCATTCTGAATGTAGCCAGGTCTTTAAGGTTTCAAGGAGTTGTGCCCTTGAGGTTCTGGGGAGAATATGTTACTACAATTGTTTATCTACTTAACACGTTACCTTCTGTCATCCTACAACGTAAATCCTCGTTTGCAATGTTACATTTACATCCTTCTAATCTTGATCATTGAAGAATTTTTGGCTGTCTTGCTTATGCATCAAATCCCAATATCACTAATAAAATGTCACCTAGAGCCATTCATGTTGCATTAATGGGATACTCATCTACTAAAAAAGGATACAAACTCTATGATCTACATACTAGATCATTCTTTGTGAGTAGAAGTGTAGTATTCAGAGAAGACTTATTATTCAATGCCTAAGAAGAATTTTAGTTCTCCTAGGCCTTTCATCTTGAACTTTTTCTAAAAGTCTTTTGTTGTTTCCAGTACTAGATTTGCACCTGACCCACCAAGAAGTATTCAAAATACCACTCCTAACAACACAACAACTCCTCAAACCATACAAGAAGACTTAGTCATAGAAAGCACTTCATCTCTAATACCTTCCACCAATATGGATCATTCTTTACACCCAGTTCCACCTAACAACACAACAACTGATGAATCTAGCATTAGTTCACTACCTATCACTGAACATCAACAATCTGAAACACTTAGAAAAACTTCTAGAACTGTCAAACAACCTCTGTGGATGCAAGACTGTCACTACAAAAAAATCCAGTTGTGTCTATCCTTTATCATCCCATATATGTTATGAACATCTTACCCCATCATATAAGACTGCCTTAAGCTCCTAATCATCTATTGTGGAGCCTGCTAGTTACAAAGAAGCAGCTACAAATCCAAAGTGGATTGAAGCCACGAAACTAGAGATTGCAGCACTAGAAGACAAGAATACTTGGAGCATTGTTGATCTTCCTGAGGAAAAGACCCGTATTGGTTGCAAATAGGTGTTCAAGGTCAAATATAAGTCATCACGGGAAGTGGAGAGGTATAAGGCACAATTGGTAGCCAAGGGTTATAGTTAACAAGCAGGATTGGACTACAAAGAAACTTTCTCACCAGTAGCAAAATAGTTACTGTCAAATCAATGGTAGTTGTGGAAGCTTCAAGACATTGGTTCATCTATCAAATGGATGTTCACAATATCTTTTTGCAAGGAGATCTCTTGGAGGATGTCTATATGACATTCCAGAAGGGTTTGCTAGACAGGGAGAGACCAAACAAGTCTGCAAACTACAAAAATTACTGTATGGTCTGAAACAAGCACCAAGGCAGTGGAATCTCAAGATGACTGAAGTTGTGCAACAACTTGGCTTTGTTCAAAACCACTATGACTATTCACTTTTCACACAGCAACTAGGAGGTGACATAGTTGTGATTCTTATATATGTGGATGATCTGATCATTACAGGAAGCAACAACGATATATTGGTCAAAACCAGGGAAGACCTTCAGAAAAAGTTCAAGATAAAAGACCTAGGTGAACTAAAATTCTTCTTAGGCATTGAATTTTCCAGGTCAAACAAAGGAATACATATGTGTCAAAGGAAGTATTCCTTGGAGCTGATCTCTGAACTTGGCTTAGGAGGAGCAAAAACAGCTGGATCTCCCTTGGAATGCAATCAGAAACTTACTTCAATTGAGTATGATAGAACATTCAACAAAGGTGCAGGTCATGAAGATCTTATACTAGATGATGCTGGAGAATATCAAAGGCTTGTAGGGAGACTCTTATATCTGACCATGACCAGACCAGATACCTTATTTGGAGTACAGGTGCTAAGTCAGTATATGCATGCTCCAAAATAATCTCACGTGGAAGTTGCCCTAAGGATTGTTAGATATCTGAAAGCATCATTAGGTCTGGGACTCCTAATGTCATCAACAGAAACTAAACAAATACAAGCATTCTATGACTCTTATTGGGGCTCTTGTCTGAAGACAAAAGATCTGTCACAGGCTATCTTGTAAAATTTGGAGAGGCCTTGGTGTCATGGAAATCTAAGAAACAAGAAATTGTGGCCAGAAGTTCAGTTGAAGCTGAATTCAGAAGCATGGCATCCTATGTAACTTCTACCAGAAGTTACATGGCTAATAGGGTTGTTCATGGAACTTGGAATTGAAATGCAACAGCCTTTTGATTTGTTCTGTGATAACAAAGTTGCTATCCAAATAGCAGTCAATCTTATATTTCATGAACGAACCAAGCATATAGACATTGACTGTCATTTTGTAAGGGAAAAACTGAGTCAAGGAGTAATCACAACTTATCATCTCTCAACAAATGATCAACTGGCAGATCTACTGACCAAGAGCATTGGAAAAACACAACATGAAGCCTTGCTGAATCAACTTGGAATTGAGAATATATTCAAAACATCAGCTTAAGAGGGAGTGTTGAGAGTATAAGTTGATGTGTATTAGTTGGTTAATTAGTTAATAAGGTGGCTATTTATGTAAGCATAGTTAGTTAGTGAAGTTAGTTAGGTGTTGTGTATATATAGAACATACTGTACACTACTGTAGCATGCAAAAGAAATGAGAATTGGTTGGTTTCTCTCCAAGTCTTCTTCCGCTCGTTTTCTCTCTATCAATTTCATCAATCTCTATCCTGCTCATTGATAAAATTGACAATAATATCCACTCGAAAGACTTGTTTTTACTTGGAGTATTTACCTGATTTTAAATGTATTTTGTTAAACCATATATATTATTGATATCATTATATGGTAATTCAATAAATATTTCTAGAATTGATAACTACCTTGTTTTTATTTACATCTCAAAGAAAGGCATAGGTAAAATATAAAACAGTCATCTCTAATTTTCCTTCCAATTCTCATAAAGATAAATCTTGAAGACATTTACTTATCAATTACTTTTGTTCAGTTATCAAACCAAACTATGCGTTGCCTCAAAATGGGAATAATCATAGTATGAGTTGACACTTATGTTTCACAAGGTTCACATTTTTCATTCTAGGAATTTGAAAAAATTAAATAAAAAGGAGGAGACAAAAAGAAATAGAAAAATTAAAGAAATGGGAAATTCTAGACCTTAAAATAATAGTTCGCAAACGAAAATTATTTTTAGAAATAGATGACAAATTTATAAAACTATATTCCAAAATCATGTTTTTCCTTCAAAAGAAAAAAAATTGTTTCCCCCCTATTTTACCCCACCAACTAGTCAAAGAAAGAGAAAAAAAAAAGTCGGTACTGAGTCAAGATCAGAATCTCGTTGTCTAAAATTCTAAATTGGACAGCTTTCTTATTTTCCAATGACCAAAGAGTTAAATAGTAAAATTTATTTTTATACATGTTATCATTAGTAGTTTTTTCCTTTTTAAATTCCTTTCAATTTTGGAGGATCTATAGTGTTTCTATACTTCTCCTACTCGAACCCAAAATCTAATAATCATAGGTGAAGGTACTTTTTCCAATCGAATAAACCTCACTTGTCTCGTTAGTAGTTGAGAATTGGGATTCTCATGTCCTTGCCCTCAAAAGTAAGTCAAATTTGACCCTATTGATTAAGGGAACTATTTAGCACAATTTAGCTATTATGGGTCCAATTTTATTTTATTTTTGAAAATTTCCAAGGAAACCCGCAACCGGTATTTTTCGGGTCGCACTGGATAACTTATTCACTGTATAATGGCTCACAAACCACATATGAGATGCAAATTGCACTAGATAAGTCCGTAACAATAAGCTCTAACCGAAGAGCTACCAATGAGGAAAATTAATTACATATCTCCCCGTGTGGAAAATCACTCGCCCAACCGACTCGACCAACCTTGTGAATAAGGGTCCAAATTTTAAAAACCGAAAAAGGGTCAAATTTAGCCTTAAATTAAGTGAAAAAAATAAAAAAAAAATCGTTCAGTTTTTTCAGCTGTTACTACAAGCCGTCGGTGCTCTCCTTTTTCTTTTTTCCAGCTTCTCAGATCACCACAACAAGATCCCAAAAATCCAAATGCAACCCAAGAAAAACACCCCCTTTTCCGTTCACATTGTCCTTTTCAACAATTTTCTGCAGTTGGGTTTCTGAAATTAACCCTTCAACAGTTTTTGTTCTCAATTTCAAAGGTTCTGAATTGGGTAAAAAGCTAAGGAAAAAAGAGAGCTATGCATTCCATAAAAGATACAGTTTCTGAGAAACTTTCAAGTCTCTTTTCAGCTTCACCTTCTAAATCTGTTGATCAACAGACTCAGGTTCTTTTTCCTCTTTCTTTTTCTTAGAATTTAATCTGTTGAATTAATCTTGTGTAATGTTGGGTTATGAATGTTTGCCTTTGATCTATATGTGATGCTAGAGTTTGTGTTTTTTATTCACCATTATATATGTAGTTGAATTGGTGGCACTGTTAAATTTTAGTGATCTGTCAGTTGGGCTGATTAGTTTGTGCATGAGCTGAATTGGATAGCTGGAAAAAATACTAAGAAAAAAGAAATAAAGATGAAAACTTTATATGATGTTTCTTGACTATGAAATGGGTAACTGAAAAAAGAAAAAAAAAGAATGAGAACTTCATATGATGAAATAGGTAACTGAAAAAAAATTTGATGAGAACTAAATATCATGTCTAAGGAATTTGTACATGAAGTGAATTGAGTAACTGAAAAGAAGAAAGGAAAAAAGATGACAACTTTGAACGACGTCTAAGGATTCAGTAAGTCGTTTCATAGCTGTTTATTTCGCGGTTGCAAAATATGAAGCCCTTGTTCTATTTATGAGAACAAAAGTTAATAAGAAAGTAACAGGATGTTCAAGCTCAAGTTTGTTTATAGCAGTTTGCCACTAAATTGAGCAGCATTCATTAGCTGCTACATTTAGTAAAATTATATTATATACATATACCATTTGCATTTTCAGCTGGAAGAGTTAGCTACTAATGCAACATTGTTCTTATCCTATTCCTTTTTGTAATTTAGGATATTTGTTTATTTGAGTAAAAAATAGAAGCTCTAAATTGTGTTTCCCTTCCTTTTTCTGCAATAGGAGATTTGTTGTTCTATGCAGTGCATATTATTTGTAACATTACCTCTCTCTGTGTTTAGGCCAGGCCGTATACTAAGGAAGGAAAATCTGTGACATCCATACTTTCTTTCCTTCTCCCATCGACATATTCTGAGAATATAAGATATCGAGATGATGTCAAACCACTTAAATCACATTCTTTTACATGGAGAAGTAAAAGTTTCTCGTGGCGCAATAAACCTCTGGATGATTTTGAGGATCGCGATGATTACAAAGAGATACCAGATGTTTATCCAGAAGAAGGTGAAAACGGCTGCAACAGGAGTTCACTTTGTGTAAAGAAGGAAATAGTAAATACAGACAGGGATAATGGAGAGCCTAATTCCGCAAGTAGCATTGCCAGTGGTTTCGAAACTTTTGAAGATGCTCCAGATAGGAACAGTTTTGAGCAATCCATGGCGTATCTAACCACTGATTCTGTTTTCATTACTCCAGATTTATATGATTTTTTCCAGTCTTCCCTTCCTAATATAGCGAAAGGTTGTCAATGGGTCTTGTTATATAGGTAATCTTGACCTTAAAATAGTTTCTACTGTGACATCTATTGCAACTTTGGTAGACTGAGTATTAACATCTATTTTTGTTCATTTGAATGAAGGGCAGCACGGCCAGACATGGTATATCACTTCGTACTCTTATTCGGAAGAGTGCCGATCTTTCTGGTCCTTGCTTGCTGGTATTTTCACCTAAATTACTATAAATTTTTGCCGTGCATGTGCTCCCAACTCATTAGCAATTTTTAAAGGATCTCTTCTGAAACTCAATTTTCTTAATAACGTTGGTCTCAGATTACTGGTGATAAGCAGGGTGCTGTATTTGGTGGGTTGCTTGAGGCACCGTTGAGGCCTACTGCAAAGAGGAAGTACCAAGTAATAATGCAATCACATGCAGTATTTAATTTTCTTTACGGATAAAATATAATGGTGCAGTATTTTCAAAAAGAAATCACCAGTTTGTATTACTCTTGGTAATCGACTTGGTGCAAGAACGTGGTTTCAGAACCCCTTAACTCCAAATGACGGATTAAAAAGCAAATGCCAATATCTGGCTTTTTAATCCTCATCTAGTTTTGGTTTTGTTTTCAATGCTAATGTAATTACTGTATTATCATGTCAGGGAACAAATCAAACATTTGTATTCACAACTCTATATGGTGAACCAAGGTTATTTAGACCAACAGGTAAGGAAATTGTCCGCAAGTTTGTTAAAATATTAGTTTGTATAAAAGCAGTAATTGAAAATGTATATTTAAGAGAAACTGCAGGCTTGATTAACTATGAGCCATCACGATTAAATACATAAGCCAATTCGTTTAAACATTACTTATGGAAACTGGCTCCGAGAGTTGTTGCATTGTATGGTTATTTAGTCCCTTGTGACTTGTCTGGGGAAAGTTTTCCATGATGTTTGGAGATCGAGGCCATTTTGCTGAACCAATTTCATCCGTTGAAAGTATTTCTCTGTTACAGCTATTGGAAGCAAATTATCTTCAATGTAACCCATGAAATTTATGCTAAATTGAGTTCTGAGAAGGGGAAGGTGAGAAGAAGATGGTTACATCCATAACAAATATCTGTCTCCTTTTTTTTTCTAAATAAATTACATATGGGGTAGGAGAAGGGGAAATGGGGGAGGGGAATACACGGTGGGGAATCGAACCTTCATAACAAGGTGAAAGTTCAGGTAGCCAATCATCGGAGCTGCTAAGATTCCCTAGTTTTCTGGTATGGTTGGAAGGCAAGTGATAGTGATATTCTTTCTTTCTGTCTTGTTTAGGGGAGATTGATAAAACTGACATTACCCTTCCATGCTTCTTTCACTCTTTTACTTCCTTACTTAACAAGAGAAGTAACCCTTTCCCCTCTCTTCTTTTAACCCCAACCTAGCACAGGTTCGTAGATGCGTGTTGAAGACCTGCGTCAAACTTTAGAAAGTTCTGTTATGTTGCACCGTTACTTTCTTGCTAGGGACCTGGTTTCCTCCTTTCAACATAGTTAGTCTCTCTGAAGAAAAACAACTACTGGTTTTTAGTATGTAAATTTCTCTAATATATGTTACAACTACCAGTCCACCAAATACAAAATAAAATAACACAAATTTCAATGTCCTAATGAGACTGATCATGTCTTTGTTAAGCATTTGTCTGATAAATCTTCTTGCTCAGTTCACATCAAAGCTTGTCTATGGGAACCTAACATAAAAGATGAGCTTTGCGTACCCATTTTGATACATGTAATGCAACATCAAATAGCCAAGTTAATGTAAATTAGTTTATAGAAAACCCAAAGGATTCGGGTCTGAAGTAACCCATGAAATAGTGTAAACATTAGCTAATCTATTGTTATTTTTGACTAGGTGCCAACAGATATTTTTACTTGTGTTTGAACGATGTCTTGGCACTTGGAGGAGGTGGAAATTTCGCTTTGAGCTTGGATGGCGATTTGTGAGTTTCTCTGCCTTTCCCTATACAGTGTTGCTTGCAAATTTCTTCCTTTTTTATTTGCAATTTTCTGTGAAGGTTATCTGGCAGTAGTGGACCTTGTGAAACATTTGGGAACTCATTCTTGGCACATGATCAAGAGTTTGAACTGAGGAATGTTGAGGTCATTTTCTTCTTATCCTTTTGTCTTTGTGCCCATTAATTATTCTGTTGGTATGACTTTCAATTTAGTTTCAAAGAACTTTCTGACGTTCGACGTTTTACCCAGAGAGAGAGAGGGAGGGGGGGGGGGGGGGGAGCCTAGCCAGGAAAGGTTAAATTTAGCTAGATAAACGTTCATGATTCCTAATAATTCCAAGGGAGAAAATGTGCTTTAGAGAGAGAGAGAGAGAGCGCATTTGAGCGCTTGTTGTGTCTACAGGTATAAATGTGGAGATTCACATCTACATGTCATCTGTTTTTAAATGCGTGTACATTCTTCAGCTAGTACTTCTGTATATCAATGCTTCCTAGTAGTTCTGTGTCAAAGAAAGGAGAAATTCCTTGTGTGCTTTGATAAGGATTATGCTTAGCTGGTTGTTGTTATTTTACTCACATTGAGTTTGATGTTTGCGATTAGTATTTTTAGTTTGGTTAGAGGTTTACATATCAGTGTAGGTATAAGTGTGAGATTTAGAGCACTGCTAACTTGTATTTAAGAATAAATTATTTACCAATACTGAAACGAAATGGACCCAAATATAGCAATATAGCAAAATAGATACTCCTATAAAGGATTACTTTGGGACTGAGACATCGTTGATTGACTGATTGAAGGATAATGGGAGATTCTTAATTGCTTCAATTTTGAGAACCAACACTCTAGGAGGTTAACTTTTGACTAATGTGAAAAAGCGCGTATCAGCGGAAAAAAAAGAGAAGGAATAAATTGTGTATTTCTCCCATTTGTACTTTTAAGGGTCACATCATAAGGGAAACAACGACAAATAATTGTAGGAAAACGGATTATATATATAGTTATTTCAAATTTACGGTGTGTTTGCAGAAATCCAAATAATATATAGTCAAATCAAAGATTGTAGCTTAAGTAAGTTGATGTTATCACGTGGCTTTGTGATAAGTTGGTTCAAATTTGCTAAAAATGTATGCTAGGACTGGGATGTTGCATATTTGGTACCAAACTGATGACATATTAGTAGCAATTCTTCGACATTCTATTACCAATCTTTGACATTTTATTTTTCTTCTTGATGCAGCTATGGGGTTTTACACACGCATCTCGATACCTCACCGCGTGCCAAGCTTGAATTTCTATCCATTTATTTCGTAGCTGTATCCTAGAGTACAACTATTTATTCTTTCATGCCCATGAAGCAGGTTGCTCTTACATAATCCTAGATGTTTCCTGCTGTACATGGGCCATTTGTAGCTTAGGAATTGATATTCATGCAATTGCGGGTGGAAACAAAAGCGTTCTGGGTTCAACGGTAAGGCTCTGGGTTTCCAGATCCCACGGTGTGGGATATTACCGGGTATGATGTTGTTGCAATTGCGGGTTGATATGCATATAGGTATTCTTTATCCTTCCATACTTGGCACATTCTGAATCTTTCCAGCCAGGGGAGGATTTCTAGTCATGATTATTATTACTCCGTATTACATATACTATATAAGTTTTCTGAGTATTGATTCAGCATTTTACGTCTTGTTATTTTATCACTGAGCTAACTATAGCATACAGTATAACATGTGGAACAATCTTTAAATTCTACTATCTACATATTGAAGCATCAGAAAATCGCATTTATTATCAGCGGAACCGCAGTTTAATACGTACTAGCCCTTTATACATGATATTCATGTGTAAAGAGGCAAAGTCGTTGGCGATTTAATAAAGTTTTTATAAATGGTGTCATGAATGCAGGCTGAAACCTTAAAAGTGTTGGCCTCTAGATTGCAAGCACAACCAATGCCTCCAAAATGTGTCACCTAACAATTTATGAAGTGGGTAAAAATTATGAAGACCAAATGTTCAAATCACAATAGAAACAAGTTACCCGGTACTTATGCCAAGGGTAGCGAGCATCCAGCAGAATAAAGAGGTCGCAATCATCAATTAAATAAATAAATAAATAATTTGCAGGCACGACCAATATGAAAGCCTTGTCATCGGTATTTATGAACAGTTACTTCTTGTTTCCAAGTCATCCATGCCATCCAAGACATACCTGCAGAAATAATATTTCCTCGACTAAAGTAAAAGAAGAAAAAGAAAGGGACATGTTTCTAGGAAACATGCCACAACTAACACACAATGGTGAATTCGAATCAATACTGGTTAACATGGGAAAAAGATCAGGTAAAGTGTATTGAGATAAATTGGTAACTTGAATGTTCGAAGTTTGGAAAACATAAATGCAATGCAATATCTACTTTAGCTACAAATATTAATCTCAATGTACTGCAACCGATCATTTCCATTCGGACTTTTGCTCCCAGAATGAGCAATGGTTTACAAGAATGATACATAGACTACCCAAGGATTGTATTGAGACGACTAAATAATCTCTGCACTTCAGATGGTATCCCAAGTTGGTGGGGTATGTCTATTGGCTAGCCCACCCAAAGATCTAGTAAAAACCAGAAGTACATATAAAAGAACGGGAGCATCAACCTCCTCACTCAGATAATAGTGGTCTTGCAGCAGATGCAACGGCAGAAGCAGTGACGTCAGCTTCATGCTGGAAGTAAGTCTAACTCTCCATTTGATCCTCGCCAGGCAGCCCAAATATTCTTAAATTCCGGTCCATAGATCCAACAGCTATGTACTTTGCATCTGGACCAAATTTCAGACATGTCGCTTTACCTGTATTAGACAACAGGAATGACTATTATAACCTTTATAAACACATGCAACAAACATAGTCAAAAACCCATCTAGAAAAAGAGAGGAAGACTATACCTGTCCCTGATAAGTCGGGGAGGGTTTTGATGTGATTCCATTCAGCCTTAACACTGGCGACTTGAAAAACTCTGATTCAGCACAGAAAAAAATGACATTAACTCTACTTGACCAAAAGAAAACTCCAAGAACCATTTGACAAGGGATACATAGTAGCAACGAGAATAATGATAATCAAAAGTATAATGACCAAAAAGAGAACTACTTTTTAGTAAGAGAAAAATAAGAACATTGAATCACTGAATCAGAGAGCTATCGAGTCCCAATATTTGTGCAGGTGCCTTACCGTATATCTGAGCCTCCTAAGGCAAGATAACTTCCACTATGGTCAAATTGCACTGCAAGTAAAAGGAGAAGCAGTAACATTAGATGATCTTACATGTGCATAAAATTGCTATAGGAGATGAATTTATGATAAATAATTAAAAACATCGAGAAAGATGAAAGTATGATAGAGTTGATATAACACTACTTGAAAGTAGCCAGCGTGGTAAGCTGTATGCGACACAGTGTAAAAAATGAAAAGCTCTGAAGTAGACTTTTCATTTAGAAAGCTACCAGACTATAAAACCTGAGATAGTATACATAAAACATACTGTAACTCATTAATGTGAACGCTTCCAGACTATAAAAAGGAAATCTCTCAAAACAGCAGTGTCCTAAGCTAATATGCTTAAATATACAGTACTTCATCCATGAAACAAAATCCTTGGCCTTCAATAAATACTCGATGCAAACATTAAATATCTTTGTTTACGAACTACCAAAGCTTCTTTGATTTGTAACATGGCTTCACTTTTTTGCTTCAGTAGAATGCTGTTAGGTTATACCTGATTGAGTTGGTGTATTTTCATCATAAAGAGAGAAATTTCTGAAATTCTTCAATTTGCGTAAATCCCAAAGTTTAACACCATCATGAGCAGCAGTCTGATGATTAACACAGAAAGGAAACACTGGTCACAAGTTCAATCATAAACCGTTTTAAGCTGATGAAAGGAGGGTTTATCAAAAGTTTAATTCAGTAGGAGAATACTCACTGCTAAGAAATAACCATTTTCTGAAAAGGAAATAGCAGTTACAGACCCAACATGGCCATCAAATCTTGCAACATTTGCCTGAAGAGAAGCACCAGAAAAGCACACAGACACACAAAAAAACAGTAAGACTACTTGGAATGAAGAAGAGGAAGGACATGAGTATTTGCTACCTTTGAGGTAAACAGACCTGACTTTTTACATCCCATATCTTAACCAGAGACCCTGAGGTCCCTGTTCCAAGGATCAGACCATCAGGGTGGAAAGCTGCGGATGTGTAGCCGTCAGATTCTGAAGCATCTGATACCTGCATTATAATTTGAACTTTTTTAATAAGTCAATAAATTTAAATGCTGATGACTCTAGACAACTCTTCACTGTTTCTTGAGAATGAGAGGCCAGAGGAAAAAGAAACCTGTGTAAGGCATAAGCCAGAAGCAAGATCATAAAAGCACCATGTGCTATCAAGAGATGCAGTCACAAAATAGTTATTGGTCGCATGGACGGTGACAGCTTGCACCTGTAATCATTGGTAGATGTATATATCTAATTAGATGGTTAGAAAACGCACTAAATCCAGTTGATGAAAGCCACAACCTAAAAATGAAGTATCATAAAAATGTAAAAGGTGAAGGCAATTTCACGGGTCTGGAGGACTAGTATAAGATAGCAGGGACAACATAACATTGATCCACTTGTAATATCCCACTCGCCCCCCCAACAATGTATTTTACTTCTCTCTTTTTTTTTCCTTTTCCTCCAAGCAGAATGTGGAAGAAACAGAAAACAAAGACTTGCAGGTGAATATTCATTCAAAAGTTGGAAGCTCACCATGAAGATAGTCTGGGAACAGAAGAACGAATTTCACCACAAGGCAAACACAACTCCAAGGACAACAAAAATACTTTCTTTCTCTTTGATACGACAATAGAAATACTCCCCAAGTAATTTCAGATCAAAAACATTTTTTGTACTTTGCATGAACAAATAATCTACTCTTAATATATAATGGTAAATATAGCAAATTACAATTTTCTAGTACAGCAAAGCACTAGCCCAAACAGATTAGTTCCATCTCCATCTTTCACTTCTTAATGATCTCTTACACAATTCGCGTATCTAAGCCAAGAAACAAAATAACCAAAAAGATGGAATACTAAAAGGGGCACCGAGATTAAGGATCACCACTCGAAAGCTAATTAGCTTGTTTTCCAAAATATTAAGTTTTATACAATCAAGCAGGACTATTACCAGCATTTTGTCCCTAAATAATAAGGTAATTCGATATCAGAACTTTCATTGATAAATGAGATGTTAATATGAAATTACCTCTGCTGTATGATCCTTCAAGACATGCCTACAGTCATAGTTCCCATTTTCAGAACTTTGCCACACACGAACTGTCTGCAAAACTCAACTACGCAGTTAAGTAAAACATCGACGGAAGAATGCCACTGAGGCTAGTCATGCAACTGTGCATTAAGCAAAAACAATGTTAATGTTTATACTTTTTACTACTTAGCTGAGGTGCCAAACCCACCTGAAATGACAAAAACATTTGACTCTAAAGTTGTTCTGCCATATGAAGAACTTCCAAATCCTAGTACTAACCAGATCTGAACCTAGAGGCTAGAACTGAAGGGACAAAACAATCAATAAAAACACATGTTTAATCAAACTAATCCTTTTCTTTTTTATTATCCATTCTATTCTTGGAAGCATATCAAATAGTTAAATATGGTGGCAAAATTTAAAGAAACTCTGTATTATAATATCAGTGACCTCATATTTAGATATTCTTTACAAGTGAACCCTTTCCAGTCATTCCCAACAAGTAGCACATAACCTACCGTAGAAGGGGAGAAAACATACTAAGAGTATAAACTTCAACAAGACAAGAGAAGATGAAGGCATACTATTGAATGAGAAGTGCATGCTCAACTTGAATATGTAGGGAAACAATCAGGTTTACCTTATCTGCTGAGCCAGAGACCACTAGTTCACCCTCAGACGCAAATTTTACACTGGTAACCTAAAAAGGCAGAATATACTAAGCCAGAAATTTTGCTAAGCAAACATAGCTAAGGAATTATCAAGTAATAGTAAGAAAAAGAAATGTCAATAAGATGACAGACCCTCTTTGAATGACCACTTAGTGTTGATATGATCTGTCCTGAAGGACGATCAAAGACCACAGCATTTGAATCAACACCACCAGTAGCAATTAAGTCCTGACAGAACACAAATTAGAAATTAGAGACACTGAAAGAAGTTTAACCATAAATATGCACCAAGGAAGCATAAGAATCGAGTGGCACGGACCATCGAATATCTGCAACATTTGACTTTCTCATGAATCAAAACTTTCATCTTTTAAAGAGAATCTCTTGATGGCAATAAGTTATTCCTCGGTTTTGCACTAATGTGATTATGCAGATATACGAGCAGGCTCTAGATTTAACTAACTCACCTTCCAAATCCATATCCATAGGAACCTAGTACTGTAAAACCACTTGTGCCTTAACACAAGTAACTGTTTTATCACATGTTTATCTGGATAGCCCTTGAACCTATTAGCACATCTTTACAACTTCCAACGCCAAGGCCATTTATGCAAAAGCCATTAACTTTATGCAACTGTACTAAAAGCAGAAGTTTGAATAACAAACGACCCGTATTAGCTACTGTGAAACCTAAACGGGAATGTATTTTAGTATATCTTTCATGGATCCTTCATTTGCGTCAACATAAGTGTGAAACAGGTGTGACTTGGGCGTCGGTACTTCACACAATCTTTTTATACTAATACTTAGCAGGAAAAGTGCAATTACGGGTTCGGAATTCACATGCCCATATTGAATAAGTAACCATACCCAAGTCCAAGTAACAGATATTAGCTGTATTTCCCTTGTGAACAATAATTAAAAACAAATCAAAGGGAAAAACCGAAGAAAGAACTTACCTTAGGATAATGAATATCCAAAGACAATATGCCAGGTTTGTTGGTTTTGTGAAGAGGATAACTATTCAGTTGGGTATATCTTTCCAGATCATCCACAGAGGCCAGTGTTGCCGGTATCTAGGAGGGAGAAAAAGTGAAATAATCAATTTTCTACTTACTGGGAGAAGCAGCAGCAAGGAAAAAGCTCATATAATAACTACTTGCATCAGTTAAAAGAGAGGCATGCAATATCAGAAAAGAATGAGGGGAAATTAACAAAGGATACCCACAATCCTACTTAAAAACCCCTCCAAGTGCGTGTAGCAGATATTACCTGTCGTTTTTTTCTTTGTTGTGAAAGAGCAGCATTACATTCCGTAAGAGTCTCAATGACAGAGTTTGATATTCCAGGGCGAATTTTCTTTCCATCAGGACCCATCTCCTCATCCTCGGCAGCTATCAATACAAGTTGATAACAAGAATCATAAGGGAAAAAGAAGATGGTTAAGACACATGCAAAGCATCAAAATTAACTACCTCTTTTCCCATTGCTTAAAGCAGTAGCGCCAACTGCTGTAGCGGCTGCCATGGGTATTTGTCTTTCAGCCTGGGCAAGCAACCCCCTTGCCTCATCCCTTTCCTTTTTCAGCCTGGCAATTACTCGGCAGGCAGCATCATGCTGCGAAGACAATACATAAAATTCGCAAGGGATGTACCAGGGAGCAGCACGCAGAAAACTGTAATACTGAGAAGCAACTACAAGAAGAATGTAGGGCGAGAGAACAGGAGAAAATTATCTAGATGTCAATTTTGGAAATTGAGAAGAGGGAAATTTAGATTTGAAAGACAGGAGAAAAATAATAGGTGGCCTCTTCCCGTCTGCCTAAGCCTTGGTGGGGATAGTTACACAGTATCTTGTGCTGGTGGGAGGTAGCAAGCGCGCAAACTGGCCCAGCCCTAGTCAAAAATAGAGAAGATGACAAAAGTGGAAATTGTACAGTGAATCTAGAGCCTGATTATTGGCACAAGAAGCAACAGTATCAAATCTTAGGATGCTAATTCGTACTCAATTGTGACTCCAACCGACACAAGTACAGGTACCTCTTTGTTAACTATATTCCTGGTTTGCTAAAAGGGTCCTTGGCCCAATTCAATCTCTATACTCTTGATGCAATGGACTCCTCAAGCCACTAAACCATTCGCTTCCACCCGATTTGAACCGAACCTCGTTCTAGTGAGATTCTATCCCTTTTTTAAACAGAAACTCATTTGACTATCTTATCCTTGGTCTAATTTGGCCTTTCTCTATAGCTCGAATCAAATAGCAGGGCTACCCCTTCCACTCTTGCTTGTGCCTATTTTTAAGCAGCTATGGCATACACCAAAAAAATCACATCACTTTAAAGACAATATGACGCTACTTATTTCTTTGATACGCTTAAAAATCTTTTTTCCATTGTGACAAAAGAGAGAGAGCTTGGTAGTAAGAAACCCCCCCCCCCCCTCCAAGATAAGGCTGGAGTTCGAGTCATGAAGGGAGCAAAAGTGAGAAGGGTCCACTGTTGAGCTCCTAGGTTGGGAGTTTGAGGGTGTTGGGTTTTACTATAGAAGAATTTTTTCCCCGTTATGCAAAATAGAAAACTTGAATGAATAAATGAC
This sequence comes from Nicotiana paniculata, assembly GCA_005239505.1. Classification (NCBI taxonomy): domain Eukaryota; kingdom Viridiplantae; phylum Streptophyta; class Magnoliopsida; order Solanales; family Solanaceae; genus Nicotiana; species Nicotiana paniculata. Next base: position 40,765 of record ML353129.1, read on the forward strand.
TTGTTATAATGGAAAAACTTGCACAAAATAACTTCCAAGCTAACATCAACAGATAAGAAACACATTAATCCTCCCTTTGCTGTTTACGCTCTATTAACTATAAATTTGTGCGCTAGTTTCATCCACTGGACATCTCATATCACTCTTAAGGCTACCAGTGGGCCATTATTTTCCCTTCATTTGTATATTTTTCCACTGTACAAATAAAATGCCTAGTAAAATAAATGGGTCTTTACCACAGCAAACCTTTGGACCCTTTTTTTTTTTTTTTGGAAAAGTTAGCTTCGAACTCTTTAGCCAATCAAGCCCTAAATTGCAAAGGAAAAGAGATGAAATTATAACTAAATCTAGATATTTGGTTCTATTTTATGTCTCTATGGAACTGTAGCGAATATCATTTTACATGCTCATTCTGATGTTGAACGACTTCAACTATTTGCTGTATGCGTAATCTGTAAAACCAGAGGAGTAGGTCTTTTCAACATCTCATATACAAGATACTATTCATGCTTTGTAACACCTAGCTTTCAGAATTTACAACTTGTACATCCTTTCTTTCTCCTCTTTCATCCATAGTATCTGAGGCTGCCTAAATGTACATACTGCCTAGGTAAGACCTTAAAAGTTCCAAAAAACAATCATTGATCCTATGTAGTAAAAGACAGTCTGAAGGATAAACTCTCCAGAATAAAGAGCTCTAGGTACTTAAAAGTATGTAGGCCACTTCCTTCACCTGATATAAAGCATGGCTCAGCTCTTGCCTTGCAGTGTGTAATTGTTGTTCCAATGCAAAATTTGACAGCATCAGACCATCCCATTCCTACGAGTCAAAAGAAAATTAAGAAAACAGAAGCATCAAATGTAACAGATACTTGCTTCAAGATAAATGGTAAGTAGTTTAGCAGTCACCACGTGGCAAGTATCAAGTGATAAAAACACTATAGGATAAACAAACACTATAGGATAAAAACACTATAGGATAAACAAACAGAAATCTTCCTATAGTGTTTTTATCAAGTGATAAAAACACTATAGGATAAACAGAAATCTTCCTATAGGATAAACAGACAGAAATCTTCCTGCTGAATTTGGCACATCATATCCAATGATGTCAAAAGCTTTATTTGGAAGCCTCATGAACTAAGTTAGCTAGGATCATAAATTTCAAGATGACGATTTTAACCTGGGTTGCACGTCTCTTTTCTTATTGAACAATGAGCTAAGCAAATACTTAAGCAATCCGTTAAATAAAAAGGAGCATTTTGAGAGATATGGAGCATATCATGACAAAAACTTCTTATTTTTCCAACAGAACACGTAAAAGGCAAATAATCTTCGCAGAAGTGCTTAATACTATTTCAACTTCGCAAAATGATAACTGAATAGTCAATTTCCTCGGCATAACATATTAATTTATGTCACACACAAACCTTAGAAATGGAAAGCAGAAAAACAAGGATCAAAAACACGTACTATTTGAAACATTCCCAACATCCCAGGGATGCTAGCAGCCTGTACAGGTCGTGGTTTCACAATCTGCAATAAGTACGAATATTATTAAGCTCCACGAGGTAAACCCAATTGAGATCATACGATAAAGCTAATACTGAGAAAAACTAGAAGCATATTACGCTATAAATTTCAAAATAGTATCACCTTGCCAGTTTTAACAGGGATAATGTCATCTGCCGTCAATGGCTCTCCGGTAACAGGACATTTACCATAATCCTGTACCAACCAAAAAGATACACATATAAACTTGAGAAAATGCAGCATTTAGCCAGAGGTAAAAATATATTACTTTATCCAAAAAGATGCTAACATTCTCCCTCCAACGAACTATGAAAATTCTCACACAATCAAGCAAAATAAATGATTGAATGCTAATCTTTCTACTTAATCTTTTTTTGAATGCTAATCTTTCTACTTAATCTTTTTTCCTCTATAAGTGGTTATGGAGATTGAATGATAACCATATGCTATATGGAATGCAGTTACTAATCTTATGCATGGAAGGAAGGATTCTGAGATCCTAAGCCTGTGAACAACTCTTATGGAGTGGCCATATTGAAACAAATAGCAGGTTTATGGGGAGAGTTTAAGAATAATATCAAATTAAAGGTAGGCAATGGAAAATAAAACGATGGACTGATAGATGGTCTGAAGGACAGTTAAAGGATCAACTTCCTGTCATTTACAGTCTGGTGATAAATCAAGAATGCCTGATGGATGACTGCTTCTGCTTTATGTAAAACGGTTGGATTTTCAGCTTAGGAGAAAGTTTAAAGATTGGGGGCTGGATGATAATGCTTTTTTGCAGAAAATGCAGACAATAAATATTGAAGAAACAAAAAAGACACTCAGGTTTGTCTTGCAGATAATATGGGATATATATGGTGAAATCTGGTTGTGAATAGTTACAAGATCAGTAACATGATTTGGAGACATTCTGGCCCTTGAAACGATTGTGGAAAACTAACGCCCCAATCAAAGCTGCATGTTTTGGGTGGGTTGCTGCTTATGAAGCTTGCTTGACCCAGGATAATTTACAGAAAAGGGGATGCAGTTTATATAATAGAGGTTTTTTTGTGAATGCTGTGCAGAAACTGTTAATCATCTGTTGATACATTGCAATCATCATGTTTTTGGGTAGGTTGTTGCTTATTTCTAAATATATTTGGTGTTCACTGGGTAATGCCACAAAGCTTTACGGAATTACTAAACTGTTGGCAAGGAAAAAGGGTAAAGAGAAGACTGAAGAACACTTGGGAGCTAATACCAAGTGTATCATCTGGACAGTATGGCAGGAGAGGAACAAAAATTTTTTGAAGGAAAAAACGAACTGAATGAAATAGTAAATTTGTATGTCTCCAGAACTTGGAGAAAGCGTATTTAGTATTTCTGTTTTCATGAACGTGTTAACTCTGTTATTGTGAAGGTTCTGATCAAGTACTGAGTTTTATAATCTATTCAGTACCTTCTTGGTACTGATTTCTTTAATAAAATTACTTTACTTTATCAAAATCTTTTCATTTTCTCGGGGAAACCTAAGTTGCGCCGTTTAAGTTTCTAACAGCATAACGGAACCCATTTAGAGAGGAACATAAAGTTATTTTTTTTTGGGGGGGGGGGGGGGGGGGGCAATAATTCTGATTTTGTACTGGAGAAAATATGCAAAAGACAAACAACTAAAATTTTTTAATGAAACTGATCCAAATTGAACAGAATGAGCATAAAGTATTCATATAGCCGACCCTAACTAGCTTGAGGTTGAGGCGCAATTGTTATTGTTCCATTTTCTCCTTCCTACATTTTACATGACACAAGCTCGGAAATAGAACATTTCTTTTTTCAAGATTGACCACAAACTAAACCACATAAATAAGTGAAAACACCAAGGGAAAAAGAACGCATAGAAAGGTTCGAATGGCAAAACGTCGAGAGACTTGTGATATGTTCAACCCTGTGTCATACGAACTAAGCCGGGTATTTAGTGGAAAAGGGTAGAGGGGGCAGGCCCATTATCTCCTAGTATTGAAGGCAGCGGTTGGTCGTAAGGGTAAGGGGCAGGCCATTATCCGAACCCCCATTGGCAGAAATTACTCTGTGCATATAAGGCCACATACGGATTTGTTGGCCATAAAAACACTTACACATTGACACAGATTATTAAAAGATGAGCTTAATACTCTAACAATGTCAAGAACTTTTTACACTATTAGACCCTTTAACGCAAATTACAGATAGCTTTTTACAGCAAACATGGATAGATAACCTGCAAAGGATAGTAAATAACATAGACAGCATAGATCCGTAACCTAGAAAGAAAGGTAATATTACATGTTGCAGCCAGTAAAGCTGTACTAATATTGTAACCATATGGAGTATAAGTTAATACTACTGACAGTGTAGAGAATCTTTACACTACTAGTCACTTTAACACAAATTACATATATCTCTCTATAGCACATACGTATCCAGTAAAACTGTACTAAATTCGTAAAACTCTTTCATATTATCCGCGTATATAATACAAATGCTCAAATAAAAAATAGAAACTCACAGAAATGTGTCTTTCTACTAAACGCTTCTCGAAAAGGAGTCCGGACTTCTTCGACACCACCGGATCCTCCGGCACCTCGCCGGAAACTGTACGGAAAAGTTATACAAAAAAATAAAAACTATAGATCAGAGACAATAAAAAGGACTATATTATAAACAATACGCATACATGGAAATGGAAGTAAAGAAAGAGAGAGAGGGAGTGAAGCTTACTTGAACAGTTCATTTTGGAAAAAGAGAAAGAGAAAGAGCTGGAGTTAGGGTTTAAGGAGCACGAAAGGAGCTGGAGCTGATGCACAGTGACAGCGAGGGAGATGGAACGAAAAGAAGATTTTTGCTCGAGGGTTTCAGATGATAATAGGATATAGCACGACCCGGCCCGAATCCGCCTCCATCTCTTTTTGACTTTAAACCTTTGTCAATTTTCGCTCTTCTTCTTAGCTAGCGTTTAGCCATAAATTTTTAAATTTTGTTTTGAAAAATTTGATACAATGATAGCACCTGATTAGCAAGAAATTTCATGCTCTCCTCTTAGCAATGATCTGTCTAGGGCTACTTTCAAACTGCGAATTCTGTAATAAGACCCTATTCATGGGCATTCTCCGACTTATAATCGAATTCATACCCGGTAGCCCTGCCAAATGGTGATTCTGGTAGTGAAAGAAAGCTCATACCTTTCTTTTGAATCAAAGTAAGTCGCGACTGTTGTATTTTAGTCGGTCGGGGAAGCGGTAGCTTCGTGCTCCGCTTCTCTCGCGCTTGCTTGCGTGAAGGCTTAGAGCCCTTTTCGCTAGGTTTGTGTGAAGTTTGGTTTAAAGATTAAAATATGTTTAGACATTCATTCTCAAAATATATTTCCCAAATTTATTTTGGAAAAACGTGAAACATAACTTATACTTACAAGTTCTAAAAACTATCACAAATCCCCAACAGTACTATTATCAATAACATTGATTATATTATCGCAAATCATAGTATTGAACATAAATAAATATGGTATAAATATATTATTTTTATAATAAACTACATGATACACTATCAGATGACCGAGAAAACGAAGTAACATTATTACAAAATAATAAATGGTGGGCTCTTTTATAAAATACAAAAGTTTGGGGCAATTTTTAAAAAATCTAATACTGATATTTTGGCCCAAAAACAACTATTGAGCTGGTTTTGAGATTTGAATTTTTGCCAAAGTGTAAGCAAAATCTATGGCCAAACATGTGTTTGCCAAATAAAACTCAAATTTATTTTGACAAAATCTATGGCAAAACGGGTCCTTAGGGTAAGTTTTGAAACATTACTACTAAAAACTTTTTTTTATCAAACTGATTTGCTATCTTCCGACAACAACACATATCATGTAATTTTATTCATCAAATTTGGATAGATGTTAAATATTTATTTCTCACTCCACTAGATTTGAACATAAGACCTTATGGTTATCAATCAAATCCATTAATCACTAGGTCACATTCTTGAATATCTATTAGTAAATTATAACCTTAATATTTTTATTGGTTGACGAGTCGATTAGCAAGAGCTACCTTTTATGTATATCATTAGGTATTTGAAGGCGAATTTTAAAATTCAAGAAAGCTAAAGATAAACATATTAATTATAATAACTCGTGAAGTAAGAAAGTTGTTCGTCTCATTTATTTAATAAAAAAGAACTTGGGAAAGGGAATCAAGGATGGATCACAGATAAATTGAAAAAGGATTTTGGTTGAAGGTTAAATTATTAGTTGTTCTAGTCTATCTATTCTTCTAAATTATAATGTATACAAATATTTGAAAATGTAGCTTAACAGTCATTCAAGAGGAAACAGATCATAAGAGGCAACTATTCATATCTTGTCACCAAAATATTAGGTAATGTTTTTTTTCTTTTTTGAATAAAGTTTTTGATATTTGTAACAACGAGAGGTAATCGGTACCTAATATTTTATTCGAGACAAAAGTAGTCTTGGACACTATTTTCATACAGAAAATAAAAGTGCACGATGTAACACTAATACTATTTTTGGTCACAAAAAGAAGATAGAAAAAAAATTATACGAAAATGACCTACCCAACTGGATCTTGGGTGATTGACATGAATGGCCCCGTAAGGAGTCTGTCTTAGCCGAATATCCCCAAAATTGATGATATTTAAAAATTATCTCATTGACCCCCACCCAATTATTATTCTTCGACGTTTTTCTACCGGGTTGGTATAGTATATATTATATTTTTGCCTTATTTCTATGATAAGTTGTTCACTAAAGTTTATCAGGTTAGCATTATTTTACTTTTAGAGATTTCTCTACTGGATTGGTAGAGATTATGCTATATTTACTTTACATATATGTAAAGTTATTAATTGAAGTCTATCCCATTGGCATAATTTTTTGTATTATGTTAACAAAGTATTCTTCGAATTTACAACTTCAACTTTGATCAAACCATCCCAAATTTGCCCAATGATCTAAAATTCGAAACGAAGCTTCTACGTACCAACACAAACAATCCCCAGTCACAAATTTTGTCAAATAAAATCAATTCAAAAAGTCCCATTTTATATTCTTCAATACTTTCAAATATACAACAATTGAATTTTGAGCTTTTTATTATAAATCACCAAATTGGTGTTTGATTAAAATTTAAAAAAAATTAACAACATTCAAACAACTTGAACAAATGAATTATTAACCATCTACCTTCCACCATTAAATAAGAAATTCAAGCTTTAAATACTGAAGAACTATAATGTTCACGTAAAAAATGGAATATTACGTTGAGATCATAGAAGACGAAACATTCCTCAAAGACCAGTCAAGATGTGGGATATACATGCAGTTATTTGTTGCATTTTGTCGCAAAATTGACGGCATTCTCTCTATGAGACATTTATGCAATAAAGAATCAATTTCATCTGGCACGAAATGGTATCAGAGCAATGTGAAGAAGTTGTAATAGGTGCAAAAATTTTAAATGTCTGAAATGTATTTCTAAAATCTTAGAAAATAAGACCTTATGCAGTAAAGAACCATTAATATGTATTAACTAGAAAAAGTAAACAACGAATATGATCAACTATTAGCGTAAGATCCCAGATAGTTATGGTGAGTCCATAACTAAAAACAGCTCACGATGGTTGGCAAAATCAAAACGGAATATTTCTACATTTTCTTTTTTGGCAATAAAAGTTTACATGTAATCTTTTCCCAAATATTGTTCAAAATATTTTCAAGATATATGATAGATTTAAAAAATCAAAAAATGGGAAATTTTTTTTTAAAAAATTCCTTTTCATAGGTGTTAAACTTCCTTATGTCTCATTTTAATGAGTGTGTGATTTAAATTATTATAAACTCATATCAAAATATGGTATATGAAATTATAGCAGTTGAGTTAATTGATTTTTTTTTCCAGTTGAGGTTAATTAATAATATGGTCTTTTTATGTATAGTTTATAAAAATACATCCTCTCAATTACTAGCTCTAAATTAACTTGTTTCTAATTTCTCAAAAAAATATTGTATTTGCCACCATATGAATTTAAATTAAATTTATGTGCTCATAACAAAGACACATTGTACTAAAGAAAGGTTTAAGCTCGTGGCACAAACTAAGTAATGATCAACATGACACTATCAATACTTGCATGGCCGACATATTTATAGAACAAGTTAAGAAATATATGTTTCAAGTGTTAACTTTTTTATCTCTCGGAGTTGTGGAACCCTAAAAGAATCAAATTGTTCTTTTCGTCAACAATTTCGCGAATGGATTACGCCGGAGGAGCAGTGGAAGACTTCGGAGTTGCTATTAGCGCTGGTGCTACAAGGTCTTAGGCATTTTGTGACTCCTGTTAGCTACCAGGATTGGCTACCTGTATGCGATGCGTTTGCTGTTACTGCTGCTCTAAGTGCCAAACGAACAATTTCTACTCAAGAATATCCAGCAGATTTTTCACAGCAGGAGATTTTGGAGTGTATTGGCAGGAGTAGTGAAAGACTTAGCTTCCACAAATTTTATGATTACGTGAGAGATTGTGGGCTACATTAAGCTTCAAATTATCCATTCCATGCAGCCCTTGATTATTGTCGTTGTAACGAGTTTGAAGGATTCCCCAAAATCACAACTGATGGTTGGGATCGACTAGATAGTGAGAGGGAAGTTCTAGAGATTTTGAACAAACATCCAACCACTACATCTATTTCTGGTTATAACTCCTTTGCGAAATTCCATGTGGATCTATGGATGTATATGCATCTATAGTGAATGAAGCCCCTACCTTGAAAGGACGACATTCTTTTCTGGTGATGGGATATAGTGAGGAGGGAGGAGTCCCATATTACATAATTAAGAGCTGTTGGTCCATATTTTGGGGTTTGAACGGTTATGCAAAGTTGGCGAGGAATGTGCTATCGCATTTCACCTCCCCAAGGAATGTGATTTGGAGGGATTGAGTCCTTTTGGTGAATAGCCTCTTCTTGCTCGTTTATGTGGTCAGTTGTCAGGAAATCTTATATTAGCTAGGCTTTAGGGCTGCATTATTGTTTTTGTCTAACTTGGTTATCTTCATTGGTCCATACTCCTGGTTGCTCTTGCTGATCTTTACTTTTTGGATGATTTAACTGGGTTTTTACCCTTTGATGCGTTTTGTTCCACATCCATCTCTCCGCGCTATCTTTTTCGCATTTTTTTACTGTTGTATGAAGCGACGTTTACATGTTAAATGAATAGTATCTAAAAGCTTGGTTTTGTATGGCAAAAAAAAGTGTTAACTTTTTATGGACTTGCACATATATGGTATTAAAAATAATTGTATGTTAGTTGCTATCATTAAAAGGTTGACCCAATTTAAAAGTGATCTACTAAGATTTTAAAGTTAAATGAGTCTATTAGATACCTTGTAAAGTATGGAATTTTATGTGTAGATACCCGGATGTAGTTTCTAATTTGATGGTGTGCTAAAATAGAAATACATAAACTTGTGCACCTATTTATAGGGTTATGGTCCCCAAATCAGACGTAGAGTTTTCTTTCTAATGTCCCAGGTGGAAAGAGTATAACCGGTTACGTCTTTGTTTGGAAGACCAATAGCTTGCAAGACGAAGGATTGCATCGTCTCTCATGGATTCAGGTATGCTTTTGCATCTATTTTTTATTCTCGATGTTTAACATGATATGTCTTGGGTAAAAGATGAATGATTTTATCTTAAAGTATTTTGGTTCTAACAATTGGTATCAGAGCCTATAGCATTATAAATTATTGAGATGATTGGTTAAATTTTATAAAAAGAAAAAGGTGGATAGTTAAACCACCCTATGCGGCATAATGTTTCGGTTGGTATGCCATGTTAGGTTTCTGTTTTGGTTAAACTTCTATTATTACAAAGAAAATTAAGAAGATGCTTTTTGATATTTATTTCATTTGATAAGGAAATATCTTTTGGTTGATAGTTGGGGTGTATCATATTTAAAGAATACCGAAATACATAAACGGCTCATTTAAATTGTCCTCAATGATCGGACAAACACTTCAACTGAGACATTTTTCATTTTAACACTTCAAGTGGCTATTAAGTAGGTCAAGCAAACATCTGACCCAGTCAGCTCATCTTGCGTGTAATACAATCATAGAGACACACGTCGCCTATCCATTCCAAACTTTAATAGCAATAATATACCTTAATGAAGTCTCTAATTTAAGCCCAAATTCGAATTCTAATTTTCTCTTATCTTCTCCATTTTCCTTCTGCTATACCCCTCCATTTTTTGTGACCTTCCTTTCTATTGGAAGGAATTTTTCAATTTTAGGACATTAGACAAAGAACCTGTTCCGCAACAATAGCAAAATTCATCTGATCCAGTATTCTCCTTATAATATTTGATTTTTTTCTTCAACTGGTAACTCAAAGAACCTGGCCAACTTCCATTAAATTCTCAGGAACTTCAAGAGGAATTCTACGATTAGTTAGTTGGAAGAAACCCACTTGCTTGCTGCTTCTTAAATTGGTAAAAACATTTAAATCACTCCAATTGGACATATTATTGATGGAAATTGGTTATTAATTATCAATTTGTTGGTTTTGGTCTATTATTTTTTCGCTGAATGCATTATTCTGGGACAACCTGGTGCATTTCAGTAGAGGGGACGGGCTGAAGAAGATGAAGGAGAGGGGGTGGGGAGGGGAAAGGGGGGAACGCTGATTGCTCCATTTGATATGTCATCGGCAAGTGCAACTCACGCATATGGCATGATGTACTCGGGTGTTTGCTTGACATACTTAATAGCCACTTGAAGTGTTAAAATAAAAAATGACTCAGTTGAAGTGTTTGTCTGATCGTTGAGGACAACTTAAAGGGATCGTTTATGTATTTCGCCTTAAAAAATTGGTGAACAATCTTACTTGCCACCAACATCAATTAAGTAAACAGAAATTGGAGATTTAATCTCTTGTATTCATGTGCTTGTTAATATTTTTTTTTTATTTGAGTAATAAAAAAAGATCAAAAACAGGGAAGAAAAGGATCGGTGTTTTGGTAGCAATGGCTTATGCCGTAGGGTTGTAAAATTCGGTGTTTTGAGAAAATAATTGGGATAGATTCTTGAATATAAATTTGTGTCTTAATTCGAAAAAGTAATTGTAAGATAAACTTTGCAATTACTTAGTATTATTTAATGGTCTGAGAAAGGTGTGCATGTTTGGCCATGTTCTGGTTTCGTTCTCAATTTAGTATTCTGATTGATAATGTTCGGTTGACTAGATTTGAGTGAAATCTTGGCGTTACTTTTTGTTAAAATGTTAAGTGTTAATTGAGTAGAATTATTTCTATTAGTGCTTTTGGAGTTTGGATGCCTCAATTAAGTTTGAACATATGGGGCATTATTCTCCTTCAATTTACTGCGAGAAAGGTTTGAGTTCTTTGAATTATTATTTTTCTCCTTTTGTTTTAATATTTGGTGAGTTGATATATAGGATTCATCATTTTAAAAAAAAAGTTACTGGCAGTGTTTATGTTTATTGTTACTTTGGTTTTTTGTCCCACCATTGATTTAACTTGATCTTGAGAATTAATATATCCTATTTGGAGAATTTAAATTCAAATATTGAAATGGTTATATATATTTTGAGATGAATAATTTGAAACCAGATGTCACCAAAGTTACCTCTCTTGTGGAGATTTATTTGTTTTAAAATATAAATAGTTGTGAACGTGCGTGAATACTGATCGGCCCAAAGGAAGATCAATGTTATGACATAATTGCATGTTCATTCCTGTAGTAATAAACACGTGATGATTATTTAATTTTTCGTGTGAATAATAAATCGACCCAAAATGAAGATTTATTATTCAACGTGTTCTTTAATTATTAGTGTTTGATTACTACACCAAGATACCATTTACAAGTTAATATTTTGTCCAAAGATGAAATATTATACCTTGAGATGGGGTTTATCTTTATTCAAATTTAAATTTCATTTTGGTTCTATGTATTATGTGAGCTTATTTTGTTATTTATTGTTCTCTGATTCAGCTGAAATTACTTTTGCAAATATTATTTCCAACTTCAATTCATTTCCTATGTTAAATGGCACTAACTTCAAATCATGGCAAGAGAATGTCACGACCCAAAACCAAACCGCGTGATGGCGCCTATCGTGGAACTAGGTAAGCCAACTACTCAAATATTTCAAAACAATAAAAACTTTGAAAGATACGGAAGCAGTTAATATATAAGGAAACCCTTTTAAAACAGAATAAAATTCGCAACTCAATACAAAATCTTTCCCAAAACTGGAGTGTCACCGAGTACATGAGCATCTATATAGGGATATGGTCCACTACAACGTTTAGAGAATAAGAACTGAAACCTAAATAAAGAAAAGGAAGGAGAGTCAAGGTCTGCGAACACCATGCAACTACCTCGATAATCTCTGGAGATCCTACCCCACAACTTAGCAGCCGCCGTGATCGGAAGCACCTGGATCTGCACACGAGGTGCAAGGTATAGCATGAGTACAACCAACTCAATAAGTAATAAATACAATCTTCGGACTGAGAGTATTGACGAAATCAACATGCACAGTTTAATATAAAAATAACAGTGCAGAAACGTAGGCACACTTTCAAGTCCAACAGTTAAACTCAATACAGTAAGATAGATCAAATCAGAATGATATGGAGAATATAACTTCTCCACTTCTACATGCCAATTGCACATGATGTATATGATACACCATGATGAAAGCCTCGTGTGCTACCACTCTCAAAATGCTCAATCACTCAGTACCGTATATAGCCTATCCGGCCTAGGGAAGATCCATCCCAAAATATATACATCAACTGACCATCAGTCAGTACTTTGTAGGGCCAATCCAATCTGTAGGGAAGATCCACCCCCATGTATAAATGCTTCGGACAAGATCCATGTCCAGGGAAGATCCATCCCTCATAAATCAACCGCGCTCACTGGGGGTGTGCGCAGACTCTGGAGAGGCTCCTTCATTCCAAGAGCTATCATAAATCAGTAAAACCCGCTGCGTCGTGTAGCCCAATCCCATAAATGTCACTCATAATCAAGCCCTCAGCCTCACTCAGTCATCAATCTCTCTAGTCTCTCTCTCACGGGCTCATATTGTCATAAAACTAGCCTGAAAATGATGATATGTGTAGACATGTGATTTTCGACCCTCCCCAAAATTTTACATATTTTTAGTGTTTATATATTTCTTTAGGTTCTAATATTGTACTTTGCCTATTTTTGACCTTTTAGCTCTATTTTCTCGTAAAATGAAAATTACAAAAATATTTTCCTTCATTTTAGCTAATAGGTAGTTGTTTTTAGTTTATACTAATGTAGTATCAATATTATGTTTTCAATAGATGAAATGAAAAGATTTAAAAAATATTTTCACTTAGTTTAGTGTTACTTTTAAGTTGTAGGTCCTTAATAAGATATAGAATAGTATTTAGATTTTTAAATATAGTTATTTTATCTTTTTCTTTTAATATCCTATTAGTTTAGATAAGTATTAATTCTTGTTTCATTTTTTATAAGAAAAGAAATGAAAACAAACAAAAGAAAAGAAAAAAACAAAAGAAGAAGGAAGGAACCACATGAAAGAAAATGCTGTGAAGGCAAAGGGGAAGGGAACAAATGAAGTTGGTAGTGATCCCATTTTTCCATTCCTCACCCATATTCACGTGTGACCTTCCCCCTATTTTATTCTTTTTTTTTCAAAACCAAGTAAATGTAGATAACCTTGATAAAAATTTTATCTCAAAAAATGCACACACAGATGCACATGACAAAAAAACATATTCTTTTGTCCTTATCCNCAAAAATTCTTATCCTATTTTTCTATACTTGCTCTCCAAGAATTGGGAGCACAATATAAGCACACATCCATAACAATCTAGGAGGACCCGGATCTGACCCAAAAAAAAAAAGGCAGCTTTATAGTACCCCCCTTTTTGAAGTCATCTTCTTCGCTGCCCCTTACAAAAAAAAAACAACCAGGGGACCCTTAAGAGAAGATGACATCTTCTCTTTCATTCTTTGTTCGCCTCCATCGCCGGCAAGTCTAGCCGGAACTCCAACACACATCGCCGCCTCTTTTTCTTCCCGTCACCATCGACCAAACACAAAAAAGGGGGTTGACAACCTTCATCTCCTTCACTCTCCATCAGCCGCCACCGCCTGACCACCAGTCGTCCATCCCTTAGCCTCAACCCGCCACAAATCCACCACCCTCAACCAAGAACTCACTCAAACCAGCAAAAATGACTGTTCCAACATCTAAAACCAGTCCAAAAACCAATCACTGACGAGGTATTGTTGTTTGAATTTGAGGATCTCTCCATGTTCGACGAGTTTTCATTCAATCGAACCCGATTGTGTTGAGGTTGTTCGAACTCCGTTCGACCTCCTATTCTTCTTCGAGTTTCCGGCGTGGTCTTTTGGTTAACGGGTCTGGTATCGCCGACTCGATCTTATCTGTACAGCAGCTGAGAAGCTCTTTGATATTTTGAAAGCTATAACAGGTCCGTTTATCGATCTATTATGTTCCTTTATGTTCTTGTTAGCTTGTTAAATAGTTTGAAGAATGTTTAGCTCACAAAATGCCTCCATTGCTGTTTGTTTGCTTCTGTTACATATGAAATCTATGAAAGATCCATTCCATTTCTAATTATTTTATTACTAAATGTGTGTTGGTATCTTTTAATTGATTGTTGTGCCAGTTTCCTTTTTAGTTTTCTTCAAGATATTTCTTTGTTTTGACCCTTTATTATATCATATGTAATTAGCCTCAATGATTCTCTGTAACGGAATGGTGTTGGAATGGGCAACAATAGTATAATATAGAAGGGCCATAATCTGTTATATCACTTGGATCGTATAATTACTAACTTTAAATAGTCTAATTTGAGGCTCCGAATAATTTGAGGCAAATTAAAATATATCATGTTAGTAAGTCTTTAATAATATTCGTAGCTTGTTTTAGGCGTGACTAATAACTATCATGACTATGGGTACGGTTCCCGTGGCATGGTCATGATACGTAAATTTTCATTCGGGTGTGCATTTCATGTGACCCGACCATAACTTCGAACAATAATAATAATAAAAATTACATGTTGTAATTGCGGGTGCATTTCATGTGGCGCGTTTACAATGTGTCCGAAACGACTAGTGCACGCCATCGTGACTTGTTTCAGAATAATCCAAAATATTAAAAGCGGCTAAAAAGTAAAAATGCTAAAATGCACAATATGTTTAAAATATGTAAATAATTAGATAATTAGGCCAAATATTAATAGTTAAGCGACCGTGCTAAAACCACGGAACTCGGGAATGCCTAACACCTTCTCTCGGGTTAACAGAATTCCTTACTCGGATTTCTGGTCGCAGACCAATTAAAACAGAGTCAAAATTTCCTCGGTTTGAGATTTCAATAAATAAATGGTGTCCCGGAACACCGTAAAAAATCCGGGTGGCGACTCTGAAAACTAAAATAAATCCCAAATCTGAATAATGTCACTTTAATTGGAAAAACTCCCTTATTACCCTTTATTAATCTGGGGGTAGAGGAAAAAGGAGGTGTGACAATATGATGTATCAATAAATAACAACGGAGACTGAGATATGATATGTAATGGATGAATATAACTAAGTACGAAATTTCAATGATTCAATAACTCAACAGCAAGAAACGGCCATTGTGGGTCCCAACAGTACCAGCATATAGCCTAAACATGAACTCTAGCAAGATTGAAAACTCAAAATTACTTTATCACATGATGAAACACGGATATCAACAAGATAAATCTACTATACAGTTCCATAAAACTGGTCAAGTCACAATTCTCATGGTGCACGCCTGCATGCCCGTCACTTAGCATGTGCATCACCTCAACAACAATCATATAACACATAATTCAGGGTTTCGAACCTCAGAACTATTAAAAGTGTTACTTACCTCACTCCGAGCAAAACTCTACTCCAACACACATTTAACTCGCAAATCGGCCTCCAAATGCCCCGAATCTATCCACAAACAAGACAATACAATCAATACGGGTTAAAGAAATCAATTCCACAAGAAAATATGAAGCTATTAATCAAAAGACAAAAATCGGCCCAAAGCCGCCCCCTAGGCCCACGTCTCGAAATCCAACAAAGTCACAAAATCCTAAAGCCCACTCAACCACGAGTCCAACCATACTAAATATATCAAAATCCGACACCAAATTGCCACCTAAATCCCTAAATCAAACTCTCCAAATCCCTAGCCTTAAACCCCAATTTTTCACCTCAAAATCACATAATCTAGGTGGGAAAATCAATGGAGAAACAAGATTATTGATAAAATCGCCTTAGACCGAGCTTGAAATTTCCAAAATGAAGAAAATCCTGGAAACCCTCGTTTTTAAGCTCTACCCAGGCATTCTCGCACCTGCAGAGCCTGGGCTCGCACCTGTGCATCCGCTTTTGCGGACGAAATTGTGCTTCTGCGAAAATCACTTAACCAGCGGCCCACCGCTTCTGCGACCCTTGCCATGTATCTACGCAATTGAAGGTGCGGAATTCCCCATCGCACCTGCGAGCCCTCCGCTTCTACGTCCATAACGCTGCATCTGCGACAACGCAGGTGCAGAACCAACCTCGCACCTGTGACCTCTACTCACTTCTCCAAACTCCGCACATGCGCACCATTTGTCGCACCTGCGGCCAAGACCCTCACATGTGCAATCACATCAGAAGAGCTACAAGTTCAACAATCTCACAACTTCAAATTTTGATCCGTTAACCATCCAGAATCAACCCGGGGCCACGGGGACCTCAACCAAACATACCAACAAGTATTAAAACGTCATACGAACTTAGTCGAGCCCTCAAATTACATCAAATAACATAAAAACATGAATCACACCTCAATTCAAGCTTATTGAAACTAAGGAAATTCCAACTTCTACTAAACGATGCCAAAACCTATCAAACCATGTCCGATTAACCTCACATTTTTCACACAAGTCACAAATGACACCACGGTCCTACTCCAACTTCCGAAACTCCAATCTGACCCTGATATCAAAAAGACTACTCCTGGTCAAACTTTTTAAATTTCCAACTTTCTCCATTTCAAGCCTAATTCAACCATGGGCCTCTAAATCACGATCCGGACACGCTCCTAAGTCCAAAATCACCCAGTGGAGCTAATGGAACCATCAAAACTCCATTCTAAAGTAGTTTACACATAAGTCAACATCCGGCCAACCTTTTCAACTTAAGCTTCCAACTTTGAGACTAAGTGTCTTAATTCATTCCGAAATCTCTCCGGACCCGAACCGACTAACCTAATAAGTCATATAACAATTGTAAAGCACAAAATGAGCAGTAAATGGGAGAATAGGGCTACAACTCTCAGAACGATCGGCCGGGTCATTACATCCTCCCCGTCTTAAACAAAGGCTCGTCCTCAAACGGGTCTAGAAACATACCTGAAGTCTCAAATAGGTATGGATATCTGCTCCGTATCTCCCACTCGGTCTCTCAAGTAGCCTCCTCAATTGGCTGACCTCTCCACCGCACCTTCACTGAAGTTATATCCTTTGACCTCAACTTTCTAACCAGCCGGCCCAGAATAGCCACCGACTCCACATCATAAGTCATCTCACCATCTAACTGAACCGTGTTGAATCTAAAACATGAGACGGATCGTCGACATACTTCCAGAGCATAGAAACATGAAACACTAGATGCACACTCGACAAACTAGGTGGCAAGGCAAGCTTATAAGCCACCTCTCCAATTTATTGAAGTACCTCAAACGACCCAATATACCGAGGTCTCAACTTGCCCTTCTTTCTGAACCTCATAACACCCTTCATGGGTGAAACCTTGAGTAGAACCTTCTCCCTAACCATGTAAGCAACATCACGGGCCTTCCTATCGGTATTGTTGATACCTAATTTTTCCCATATATATTTTCAAAATGCATGTATTTTTTCAAAATAATGCATGAGCATCAACTAGCATTTTTTTCATAATTTTTTTGTAAATTTAAAAGATTTTTAATTAATTTATCCCAACATTTTATTATATAAATAATTACTAATTACATCACAAATGATTTTATAATAATTTTATTGGTTAATTTTATCATTTATATTTATATCAAGCTTTAATTATTTTATGCATAATTATATTTACATCTTTAGGCTATAATTTCAATAACCTTGCAATAATAGCTCATGTATGCATAATTACTTTATTTTACACGAAAATGACTTTTTATATTTTTATAATATTAAGTAATTATTTTAATTCATTTTCATACACAAGTAGCATTTTTTAGCATTTATTAATTATTTTATTAATTTAAGTGGTATTTAAAACCTACCTATAGGATTTTTCTAATTGTTTTATTCTGCATTTTACTCGCATACTAGAAATCCCGTTTATAGAACCCTTGCATTAGAAATCCTGTCCATAGGATCCGTGCATATTTTATAACTTACATGCATTAGTGACCATGTCTATATGATGCTATCTGTTTGAATAATAACCTTCCCGGCAGGTTGCTTAAAATTCTGCCCACATATGACTTAGGTATCATGCCTATAGGAGATAAAAATCGGTTTCAACTTAGATATAATGTCTATAGGATATAAAAAATTAGTTTGTAAACTTAGAAATCATACTTGTAGAGGTTTAAGTCAATTCAACACCTAGAAATCATGTCTATATGAGTTAAATTAATTCTGCAAAAATTAGATACCATGCCTATAGGAATAATAAAATTTGGTTTCAACTTAGATACCATGCCTATAAGAATAAAATGAATCAGTTTCAAAACCTAGAAATCATGTCTATACGATTAAACTAATATATGTCATGTCTATAGGGGCTTAAATCAACCAGCATTTAGAAACCATGTTCCTAGGAGTTTAAATCAATTCGGCGATTAGAAAGCATGCCTATAGGATCTAAAAGGGATAAAACCTGTCTTTATGGGTTAAAATCAGTAACTCACTTGGAAACCATGCTTATAGGGTTCTGTTAGTCAGTTCTGAATTTGACCAATTCTGGTTATCGCTTAGGCAAATCTGTAGGGTTACTAATAATTCTAGGCCCAAAATTGTAACATTTTGCTGCCTCAAAGTGCCCAAATTCAAGGCTTAATAAAATCAGTAGGCAAATTGATAGGTCCCGATGCTCGCCTTAAACAAACTTCTTATTTACATTCTGTTTCTGCTCATCTAGATATCCTGCCTATAGGATTCTAAAATCAATAAAGTTTGCTGATTCAATTGCGTGCATTTGTTGTCTACTTGTGGAGGTCAATATAAGCCTTTATCTGCTCCTTACATGATAGTCCTATCTGAATTTTTGTTTGTCGCTTAACTTTTCTCATTTTAAGCAACATAGGTCAGTCTAGAACCACCCCAAATAGAGGTCCTAAATACCTCGAGGACCATAGGTAAGGGACGGGTAGTGCATGCATAAGGCACGAGTTAGAAGCTATTAAAATGCTTAGGTAACAACTGAAAGATAGTAATTAGGTAGTAAAGGAGATGATGACATGTGTGCTAATACTATGAGTAGCACTCCAACTTGTGGAAGTTACAAAGTATTGCATGGAATGATCCTATAGGCTAAAAAACCTAGGACCCCTTTAATCCTGTTTAAAGTAATTTCTATTTGCCTAAATTGTTTTATTTTTTCTTTAAGACTAATTCACTTAATTAAGTTCGACCAGAACCTACCGTTGTGGACCTCGAGGGGTGCCTAAAACCTCCCCCTCAAGGTAATTTCGAGCCCTTACCCGATCTCTGGTGACGCAAACTAGTTTCATGAGTTAACTGCTCTAGGTGCCCTAACACACCTTAATCCGTTAGATGGCGACTCTTCAAATACCTTACCCCATCCCAAAAGGAAGGGAGTTGTCCCAAAAAAATATCGAAACCCGATTTCGCGAGGAAAAAGGGACGCGACCGCATGGCGACTCTGCTGGGGATAATCCTTAGGCTCTTACCATAATGGATTTGATTTTTGTGAATTAGTCTATAAGCGTGCTTTATTCTGTTAATACTTGCACACCCTTTCCCTTTCCATTTTATGTGAATTTATTTGCCTATTTTCAAGCATTTACGATTTCTCTTTACTATGGAAACTAACTGGTCTATTTGTATTCTTTCTTAAATGCCTTTTCAATTATTAAATACCGCATTTATCATTTTTCAACGTGCAAATACGTGACAACGTGCTATTTTTTTGTTGCATAAATCATGCTCAACATCATATTCCACTCGTGCGTAATCAATACCATAGTAACGCTTGATGAGTGTTTGCGCTCTTCCTAGATATCACCCTTTGAATTTGGAAAGTCTTAGTTGTGGTAAACTAGTCGATCAGCGGTGCAGTTGATGGTTCCATGCCTTTCCCTCTCAAGTTGTCCGCTTGAGGGTACCGATCTAGACCTCTATAGAAACCTTACTCTGATTAATTGTACATGCATCATGGTCAAACCTAGCCAGGGTTAATATGTTGTCCACATAATAAACCTTTAGGAAAAGCCTTGTCCAAAAGTCCACCGGGGTATCCATAATCCCAACGAACGCAACCACGATATGTGCATTAATTTGGAGAAATAAGTGCCAATATGCTATCACTGATGTATAAATAGTCAAATCTGGAGGGGGAAAGGGCCTAACCTTATTTGTTTTGCAGAAAATGAGGCACGAAGACCCCAAGTTCGGCATGGTCCGTAGCATACCACCAATGTTGCTAGATTGGTGGGAAGATTTTTCATCAAGTAGCAAAAATCATGTGAAAAAGGTCTTGGGGAATTTGCCTTCTTTATTGGACATCCAACCGAAGAATATGTTGTTTGAAGCTTCCACTATGTTCTGGGACGGAGAAAGGTTCGTGTTCCATTTTGGAAACATAGAAATGACCCCTCTCTTGGAATAAATAGGGGGATACGCTGTACTACCTTGGGAAAGTCCCGGTTTTTTGGTTCCGAAAAACCATACCGCTAGGGGGTTTCTGAAAATGATGGGTTTGAAAAAGAACGATGATTTGGAGTGCCTGAAGAAGTCCTACATACCCTTTGACTACCTCTATGAACGATATGGTCATAACGTCCTATCGTATCTTCCATGATGAATTCTCTATCACTTCCTTGGGCTGTATTCACTGCAGGGTTTTTGTGTTCATCGTCTGCTTCCTGGGTATGATAGTGTTTCCAATTCAAGGGGACATAATTCACACCAGACTGGCCATGGTAACTAAAACTTTAATGAAGGGAATCGAGGGGCAAACATATATCATTGTCCCTATGATCATAGCAGACATATATCTGGCCTAAGACCGCTGCCAGAAAGGGTTCAAACACTTCGAGGGTTATAATCTACTACTACAGGTTTGTTTGTTGGAGCATCTTCAGAGAGGTCAATACCGTCAAGAGCTTACACTAAGGTCGTGGAATGATCATATAACTTTCCATCACCCTAATAGAATGACCTATATCCCAGACAGATTTGCTCAACCAGAGAATGCTACAGAATGGGTGCAGTTTTTCGACAATTTGACTAAGGGTCAGGTTCAATAGATGTTCGAATGGTTCCCTACTGACGGATTCATCATTAGATCTAGGGGCGCTCCGCACTTGGTGTTGATCGGGTTAAGGGGAATATACCTTTATGTTCCCATCAGGGTTATGAGATAAGCAGGCAGGAAGCAAGTCATACCGCGAGTTTCTAAAATAAGTCATTACAGGGCAGATTTTTAGGATGACGACATCCCATACAAATGTGAAGATCAACATATGTGGCACTCAAAGATTATTGTAGAAAAGAACACCATCGAACCAGACCGGTATCACATAGGGCATGTGCGCTTTTACCCATCATGGTTGGAAGATAACATAGCAGGAATAGTTGAGTCGGGAATCGGCCGAGGAAGCAGGGTCATAGACGAAGTTGCTGAAGCCCAAGTGAAATACAACAAACTGCGCAAAAGATTCATGAGTCCGAGGCCGAGCATCTGGAGCAACACAAGACTGATATGGAGCTGATCAATGAATGAAGGGAAATGGCTATCAAGTCTAATGAAAGGCTGGAATATCTGGAGCAGGGTCTGATGGAGTTGGAAGAGAAGAAAAGGAAAAGAGTCGTCGACTGCCAGAATGCTGAGGGAAGCGAAGGAGGACATCTAGAAAGGGTATACCTGCTGCTGGGCATGTGCGACCTGGGTAACTTGATCGATGAAGCCAAGAGAATGAAGCCCGGAGAAGGTTCTTCTAGGACCAAGTAGATTAGGTTTATTTGCTTTTCAAATGTAATAAGGCCAAGTGCCATTAATGACTTATCTTATTTAGCGTCGTTTTAGATTCATCTATTTTTACATTAATCAAATGAGGCAATTATAGACACTGAAATTCTCCAAATTAACTTGTCTCTAGGCCTACCTCGAGCATAACGAGGTTCCCAAATTAGGACGCAAATTTACTTCCCGCACTATGTGTTTAAATACTACAAACATTTTTTAGAACTCTTACTGACTTGGTTACCTTTTTGTTTTTCTTTCTTTTTGATTACTCCCATTCCCCAAGGTTGGTTCACGCATACTGGCATCATCAGCTTATCATACCAAATCCAGAGTCCCTCCACCTTCTCCTCCTCCAATTATACTGTTTAACCAAAGAATTAGACCCTTTGACTAAAACTTATTTTTAATATGAATACGGGTTACTGATAATCAAAGAAATGGAGAAAAATGAATAATACAAAATATTGCAGAAATATAGAAAATCGAAGTTAATTATATTCGAGAATCAGATGCCTTTACAAGTTGTACTCCCCTCCCTTACATAGGAGATTCTTGTCTTATCACACTCATTTTCCTTCAATTATCTTTGAATTCCTGTTGTATAAATAGAAAGACTTTGGGTCAATCTAGTACCAATATATTTCTT
>ML353130.1:1179-43087 GCA_005239505.1 Nicotiana paniculata
AGCAGAGTCGTGCCACGACTAAAAATAAGGCGCTTGTTGGGAGGAAACCCAGCCTGTATATCTTTTCATTATTTTTATTTTTTTTAGTGTTAGTTTTGTGTTGTTTTTATTTTGCAGAGTAGGGGAAGTCTGAGTACCCAAAAGTTGAAGCTGAGGGGCATGTTTGAGCTTAAGTGTGGGGTCATCCCGACTCTAAAGATTGAGAATCATGTCCGGGATATGCCCGATAGGGTCTCAGGGAGCATTTCTCACCCTTGTTTTAACAAGAACATGAAATTTATTCTATCTTGCACTTAATTATTTGATTTCTTGATCACCAATTGAATACTATCTACGAATCTAGGATTGAACTCGGGAGAGGGAATTCTAGATTGCATATAAGATTGGGTAGAGCAAGATCTTAACCCTTCAGGGGAGCGGATTTGCGGTTAGGATAAAAATATACCTAATCGCCTTGCTTGGTTATTATACGGGAATTATTAATGCGCTCTTGTTAATCTGAATTTCATAGGAATATAGGCGTTAGGTTAGCTTGAATAGGCAAGTTGCACTTCGGGATAAGGCTACGAGCAATATTAACCTCGTCAATCAATAAACATGATAAATTAATTAGACGATTGAAGCGGAAAACTCAACAGGATTGTTAGCTAACCCATAGCTCTAGAATATCGGATCTCATCGAATTCGTATCTAAAATTTCGCCAATTATTTCGTTAATGTCATAGTTTACTATTCTAGATTAAATTTAGTTAAATATTCATACTTTAGTGTTCGCTTGAATAGATTAATTGTTTAGGTTTAATTTAGTTTATAGTTAATCACAATTCTCTGTGGGTACGATATCTGGACTTACAATCCTATATTACTTGTCGACCACGTATACTTGCGTGTGCATTTAGGACCAACAGCAGTAGACATATGAGACAGTAAGCATCCGATATCTATCAAATATAGAAAACCAGGTAAGTACTGAAAATAAGAAACAATGTACACCTTCCCTTCTCCCCCAAATAAATATCAAGTCAATATCAATGGAAAACAGTACCCAATAGCCTCAAGCGCACACAAGGGTAGGCAACCGGCCGGAGTCATAAGGAAATATCTAGACATTGACTCATATATATAATTAACATGAAGATTCCCTCGATCGCGAATCAGACATGCCACTCGAGTGCTGACTCATATATATAATTAACATAAAGCTCCCCTCGATCACGAATCATACCTGCGATTCGAGTGCTGACTCATATATATAATTAACATAAAGCTCCCCTCGATCACGAATCATACCTGCGATTCGAGTGCTGACTCATATATATAATTAATATAAAGCTCCCCTCGATCGTGAATCATACCTGCGACTCGAGTGCTAACTCATATATATAATTAACATAAAGCTCCCCTCGATCACGAATCATACCTGCGACTCGAGTGGTGACTCATATATATAATTAACATAAAGCCCCCCTCGATCACGAATCATACTTGTTACTCGAGTGCTGACTCTTTTATATAATTAACATATATATATATATATATATATATATATATATAAACCGGATTTATAAATAAGCTTAGTAGAGGCTATACTTGTAACAAAGATCTATTCACCGGAATTTCAAAGGCAACTCTCTACCATTTGCATAGTAGGTCAAAGATAATAAGCATACTGGTTCAAAGATGATAAACAACTCAAAGTTTGACTAAAGATACACATAAGGAACGTAATGGCATGCTCGTGAGCCCTAAAGCTACCCGACATGATATAATAGTCGCTACGTACGGACTCTCATCACGTTGTATGCACGTATCCCCCAAAACAATTACACACAACATATATAAGACCTATGGGGACAATTCCCTCTTACAAGGTTAGAAAGGAGACTCACCTCGTGTCGAATCTACCCCTCGGACCAAGGATGCGCCCGAATCTCCGAACTCTACACCCGAGGACTCGCAACTAGCCAAATACGGTATAATAACATCAATGCATGCTCAAAATAGGGAAATTATCCTAATTTTTCAATAATTCATCATTCTTGAGAAATTCCCAATATCCAACCCTGGGCCGCACGCTCGGATTCCAATAATTCTCGAAGGGAACACTCACCCAAAGCCTAAGAATCATTAATATACGATTCTTACTTGATTTCATAGCAAATCCACGGGTATATTCTCAAATTATCGCAAGCTCTAGGTTACTACCCAATTATTGATTTTTCACTAATTTAGGTAGTTAATTAAGCTAGAAATTCATCCATGAAGCTAATTCTTGAGTAGAGTTTACTTACTTTAGAAGACAAGTCGTTAGCCCCTCAACAATGGTGGAAATCGCCCAAGGAAGAAGAAGGAGATGAGAAAATGTGTTTAAAATCCGTTTATAAAAACACACTGTCTGGACAGTGTTTTGGCACCTGCGGCTCGAGGACCGCACTTGCGGTCTCGCACCTGCGAGAAAAATCTCGCACCTGCGGAAATGGACTGGGGAGCCTGGGCCCGCACCTGTGGAGTGGAGACCGAACCTGCGGCTCCGCTCCTGCGGAATTTTGTCCGCACCGACGATAATTGGCTAGACCAGTGGGGGTCGCACCTGCGACTGGGCAACCGCACCTGCGGTCACACCAGAACAGGTGCACCAGCAACTATTTCAGCTTGTTTTTAGCCCCGTTAGGTGCCTGGGAGGCACATGAGCCCACCCGAGCCACAGTTCAAATATACCAACGAGTCCCAAATCATAATACGGACTGGCTCGAGCTTTCGGAACACCCGAAACAATGCTAGAACTCAAAATCACACCTCCAAACTCCAAGAACCAAACTTAGGAACTTTAAGTTTTCTAGACTTCGCTAACAACGCGCCGAACCGACCTATACAACTCGGAATGACACCAAATTTTGCAGGCAAGTCATAATTAAGATACGGAACTATTCTCGGTCTCGGAATTCTGTTCGGACCTTGATAACATAAAAACACATCCCAAACCAAAATATGAACTTAAGGAACTTCTTGTTTCAATATTGGGCGTCGAAATGCCCCCAGGTCATCAGAAACCCATTCCGAACATACGCCCAGGTTCGAAATCATCACACGAAGCTACCGGAATCAACGAAATTCGATTCCGAGGTCGTTTACCAAAAATGTTGAACGACGTCAAAATTAGCCTTAAAGGCCAACCTTAAGGAACCAATTGTTCCTATTGCACTCTAAACACCTCCGAATCCCAGACCACCAGTCCCCACAAGTCATAAATCATAAAAAGCCACTATGGGAAGTTTCATTTAGGGGAACAGGGTCCGATAACGCAAAACAACCGGTCGGGTCGTTACATAAATTCTGGATTTAAGGTAAGTATTTTACTTTATTTTTCTCTTTTAAATTCTTAAAATTCTATATTTGATTTTAAATACAATCAAAGACAATAAACTTTGATTATAACTCTAATAGAGTTTGCAAGAAATTATAACCACCGAAATGGTAAAATTTCTATGTCTTGCCATGATTAGATTCATGTATGATTGTGGGCAAAGAAATGGAAATCCGTCCCATTGAATTTGCTTCATTCTCATTCTTTTTAAGAGAACGTGATAGCAATATGTGATAAGTCTGAAGAAGACAAAATATTACCGTGAAGGTATCAATGGATGTGGACATGGCAATAGATAAAATTATAATCGTCATCATTGTGATGATGAGAATAATAAGGATTCTCAAAATAATCCTTTACTCTATGAAAGTAATATACATTGATTTGACATGCGATTTTGTAAAGCCCATATAGATGATTATGGTTCATTCATGATAGGAATGTGACAACATCTAATTAATGAATGCATAACATTTTTGAAAGAATATGAATGTGCTAGTGGTAGTGGATATACCACACTAATCTCTAGAAAAAGGTTTAAGATGAAATAAGAAAATAATTCTATTATTATTACATGAATGGTCATTGATCACGTACCTATTGTGATTACGCCAAATATTATGGAATTTGATGTCATGGCCCCAAATCTTAAGCCGGCCGTGATGGCGCCTATCTTGGAACTAGGCTAGCCAACAATTACATACTGACATACTATTTCATGGTTTCCAAAACTATTCCGATCTTTCACAAAAATTCTTTCGCTTAAGCAATTTAAAGCAACAAAATGAATAAAAAGTTTATACACTACCCCAAAAAAACCTGGAGTCAACCGTCATGAGCATCTACGAGTAGTACACAATAACCCTACTGTCAAAATACATCAAGACTCGGAATGAGGAACTATATACAAAACAAGAAATGGGAGAAGAGAAGATGTGGACGCTGAACACCTACCTTGAAGTCCCAACTCCGGCTCCACACGAAGGAAGGAAACTAGCGCTTGGTACCAGCACATGTATCTGCACACAGGGGTGCAGGGAGTAATGTGAGTACGCCAACTCAGTAGTAATGAAAATAAATCAAGTCTAAGCATTAAGAAACACATAAGATCAAATCATCATTTCACAATAAGCACAACCTTTCTTTCCAACAATGTATACATTAAATCAACATGCTTTAAAAGACAACTTCAGTAAAATCCTTTGAAAAATGTGTTTTCCAACAATTTCAGAAAAAAATATCCAAAGAGTTTAGTGTAAATTGAAATAAATCATAAATAGCCCCTCGGGCCAAAACATGTATCATAAATCGCTCCTCGGGAAAATCAACACTCAGAATCAGTCGCTCAACATACCTCGCAATCACTTAGTATCAGCCCCTCGGGCAACCTCACTGCCACTCATGCCTCCCAATCACTCGTCACTCGGCACTCGCACTCAGTTGGTACATGCGCTCATTGGGAATGTGTACAGACTCCGGAGGGGCTCCTTCAGCCCAAACTCTAATATCAAGCCACCTTGTGGAATCTCTTATCCTCATAATCAGGACCTCGGCCTCACTCAGTCAGAAACTCTCAGTAAGCCACTCAGGCTATCAGTAAAATGGGGTACTCGACCCAAAACATCATTTTATAACTCAAAATAGTGTAAATAAGGCTGAGTTTCAAAAATAGTTAAACATAATATGACTGAATGTAAATCATAAGTCAACACAATGAGGAAATAACAGTAAAATCCCCCAAGGGGCCTAAACAAGTCGGCGCAAGGCCCCAAACGTGGCTTACAGCCCAAATATAGCAATAGTTTTAGAACACGATTTAACATATGATTTACAGTAAAATACTCAACTCAATAGTTGTCGCGGAAAGGACCAAGTCCAAATCCAAATCAGTGCACGCCACATACTCGTCATCCGGCATGTGCGACACTCCAAAAATAGTGAGAAAATACGAACTCCGGGGTTTCATACCCTTAGGACAAGATTTATTGTCATTACTTACCTCAACCCCTCCCAAATACTAATCTGCGATGCTCTTGCCTCTCGAATCGGCTCCCGATTGCTCCGAATCTAACCAAAACCATATTAACATCATCAATATACGCTAAAGGAACAAGGACCAATCGAAAACTATCAATTTTAACAGAAATTCCCAAAATTGGCCAAACCCGAGCTCCGGGACCACGACTCGTAATTCGATAAAAATCACAAAACTAGAATCCTCATTCCCTCACGAGTCTACCCATACCAAATTTACCATAATCCGACCTCAATTGCCCACTCAAATCATCAAAAGAAATTCCCAAATCTTCCTCCCATTTTTCCCCAATTTCCACTTTAGTTCCTCAAATTACATGGTAAGAATCAAGTCTAAATCATGAAATTAACCCAAATGTGATTTCAAAACACTTACCTCAGGAACTCCACTGAAAATCTCCTCCAAATCCTCCTTCTCCCGAACTCTCTAATGGTCTTTTGAGTTATGGCCTAAAACCCCCGTCCTTGAAACTTAAACTTTCTGCCCAGCTATTTCCTTCATCGCGATCGCGGAATTTGCCTCGCGATCGCGAAGCACAAAAATGGACTGGCCCACAACTTACCTTATGCGATCGTAAAAACACATATGCGATCGCGGATAACAAGCTCCCAAAGCAACACGAACGCGACCCTTACTACGCGATCGCATAGAGAAATTCCTTCCCCCCCCCCCGCGACTGCTCTAAATCCTTCTTCGCGAACGTGATCTCAGCCACGCGTTCGCGATAGCCAACTGGACAGACCCTCGGGATCGTAGACCCAAAATGGCGATCACGTAGAACAATTTCCCTGTTACCCTCAACAGACCTACGCGATCGCAGCCCCACTCTTGCGATCGCATAGAAGGAAACCAACAGCAACAACAGTCTCTTTAAAGCCAAACACACTCTGATAACCACCTGAAACTCACCCGAGGCCCTCGGGACCTCAACCAAATATGCCAACATATCCCATAATCTCATTCAAACTTAGTCTATCCTTCAAAATACCAAAAACAACGCAAAAATACCAAAATCACATCAAATTCAAGCCTATGAACTTTGAAACTTCTAAATTTCGCCAAGGATGCCGAAATCATCCAAAACACGTCCGATTGACTTGAAATTTTGCACAGGCATCCAAAATGACACTACGAACATGTTCCAACTTCCGTAATTCCATTCCGACCCTGATAGCTAATTTTTCACTGCCGACCGAAAATCGCCAAAAAAATCAATTTCGCCAATTCAAGCCTTATTCTACACCGGACGTCAACACCATATTCCGAACACACTCCTAAGTCCCAAATCACCTAACGAAGCTATCCGAGCCATAAAATCTACATTCCAATGTCGTTTACCAATAAGTCAACTCCCAGTTGACTTTTCCAACTATTAAGCCAATTTAAGAGACTAAGTGTCTCAGTTCTCACCACGACCACTCCGAACCCGAACCGACCAACCCAACACAAAATACATAGGCTAAAAAACATATGATAAAGCATAAATAGGAAAACGGGACTAAAATTCTCGGAACGGTCGACCGGGTCGTTACATGTGATTATTACAGGGCAAAAGTAGTAGAAGAAACATATCTTGCCTATAATGATTTTGACCATGACCATAATGGTATAACTTTCTCCTTGAAAGAGATATTCACGATATGGATATTGATGAATATGTAGAAGTACGTAATTAATTGAAAGATCTAAAAGAGCCAATTATACATCTTTGGAGAAATAAAATCGATTATCAATAAGGTATGGTGCCGTAGTAAGTTTCAAAGAAACTTATTGAGTTTCTAAAGTATTCGAGAAATTGATTGGTTATACTGAGACTACAAATAAGGAAAATATTTAATATCTTCTATTACAACAACTTGTAGCGGGGTATATGTATGTGAAAAGCTACCCGCTTTATTCTTCAGTTTGTACTACACAAATAAAAGAATGCTACAATATGAAGTTATGATCGGGTATATCATTTGCTAGTTGATGCAGTGCTTATATATATTGAAACTAGGCCTGGCAAGAGAAATTTCAGGTGTTTGAATGAATTCTGAGCTTATTATATGAATAAAGAAGAAGTCTCCAGATTTGATCAAGCTATTGTGCTCGACTGGGTTGTGGTAGCAAGGGCAGGTGATCGAGATGTTAAACAGCGATTTTAGGTAACTCCAGAGCAGTTCTTAGCATGTTCGAGGACAAACGTCGATTTAAGTGGGGGAGAATGTAACGACCCGACCGGTAGTTTTGAGATCCAGCGCGTCGTTCAAAAGTTGGGATTCATGAACAGCTTCATTTTGGATAATGTGACTTGTTGTATGGTCAGAGTTGAAATTCAGGAGGTTCGGAGTTAAATTTAAAGGAAAATTCTCATTTCAGAAACCTTAAGTTGAAGAAATTGAGTAAGACTAAAATTTTGAGTAAACGATCTCAGAATCAGGATCCGAAGGTTCCTGCAGGTTCGTATACTGATTTCAGACTTGGGCGTATGTCTGGATCGGGATTTGGGTAACCCGAGAGCATTTTGGTGTATATTGTGGAAGTCAGCATTTTTGAAGAAATTTCCTAAGTTTGGCTAGAAGAGCATTTCAATGATATTGATGTCCTTTTGGGATTCCGAGTCTGGGAATAGCTTTGTATGGTGGTTCTGGAGTTGGGAGCGCGATCTGAAGTGCATTTGGATGTCTGTAGGTGATTTTGGAGTCATTTGGCTAAAGATAGAAATTTGAAGGTTTTTAGGAAATCCGATCAGAAGTGGAAGTTTTGATATCGAGGTCGGAATGCGATTCCGGAAGTTGGAGCAGGTCCGTAATGTTGAATATGACTTGTGCGCAAAATTTGAGTTCAATCGGGCGTGATTTGATAAGTTTCGACGTCGGGTGTAGAATCTTGAAATTCTAAGTTCTTAAAGAATTGGATTTGAGTGCGATTCGTGATTTCGGCATTGTTTGATGTGATTTGAGGGCTCGAGAAAGTCCGTGTTATGGTTTGGGACAGGTTGGTATGATTGGACGGGGTCCCAAGGGCCTCGAGTGGATTCCGGGTGGTTAACGGATCAAAGTTGAAGGTTGGAAAGGGCTGGTTTCTGCTGTCAAGTGCAACAGCAGCTGCGAGGAATTGGCCACAGGTGCAGAGCCGCAGGTGCGACCTGGGAGTCGCAGGTGCGAGTTTGGCTTGGCCTGGCTGGGAACCGCAGGTGCGATGAATATTCTGCACCTGCAAAGCCGCAGGTGCGGGAAATAGGGCGAAGGTGCGATTTGGCTGGAGATTTGGGGAACCGTAGGTGCGGGTGAATTGGTCACATCTGCGGGATCGCAGGTGCGGATGAAGGATCCGCAGGTGCGGAAAATTGGCCTGGGCAGATTGTTTTTAAGCGAGAGTTTAGTTCATTGTTTTCACTTTCTTCATGGGATAGGCGATTTTTGAAGAGCTTTTAAGGGGGATTTCACCAAACTTCAAGAGGTAAGTTCTTCTACTTGGTTCTAAGGTCAAATACAAGATATTGCATGGATTTTTTAGCATGAAATTGGTAGGAAAATTGTGAAACGTTGAAGAAACCTAGAATTTGGTAAAATTGGATTTTTGGCCACGGGCATGAACACTAGAGTAAATTATATAATTGAGTTAGTAAGGCTATGGGTAGGAGGCATCTTCAAGAATTTTGGATTTCCAGGCACGTGGGCCCGAGCGCATTTTGGTCATTTCGCTGAGCGGGGTTGGGAAAGTATATAATCCTAAATTGTTGTGAGTATTAGGATGAATTTTCATTTCTTTGTCATGTATGTGGTAGTTTCGGAGCGTGGTGCGTCCGTTTGGGTCATCGGAAGGGCTTGGAAGCCGGTGTTGGCACTTCGGAGCGAGGTAAGTCTCCTTTCTAACTTCGTGAGGGGGAATCGTCCCCCTAGGTGAATTAATTCAGTATATGTTATTATCTTCGGGGGCTACGTACACACGAGGTGACGGGAGTCCGTGCGTAGCTACTAATATGCTTATGCCCGGGTAGTCTAGGACCCACTAGCATACTTTATATGTGTACCTGTAACCCTGCATGTATCATTGAATTGTTAATATGACCGAAAACATAATTAAATGTTTAAAGAAAAGTTGGAGTTCATATTGTTATCCTTCTAAAGAGAATTTAATTCCGCTATAAATATATGTGTACCTGGATTAGATCGTATCGAGGAATATCGTTAAATTTGACAAGTGAGTTTCAAAAGTAAATGATTTTGCAACTTATGTTTCATGCTTCTTTGAATACGGATTTTTACTATTTTCATGAGAAAAACTATTGTTCTTAATCAAAGTGGATTTAAACGTGTGGAAATGTGTCAGCACTCGAGTCACAGGTATGATTCGCGATCGAGGGGAGCTTTATGTTATATATATATATATATATATATATATATATATATATATATATATATATATATATATATATATATATATATATATATATATATATATATATTTATCGAGTCAGCACACGAGCTGCATGTATGATGCGCGGCTGTGGGATAGCTTATTATTATTATCGAGTCAGCACACGAGTCGCGGGTATGATGCGTGGCCATGGGATAGTTTATTATTATTATCGAGTCATCACACGAGCCGCATGTATGATGCGCGGCTGTGGGATAGCTTATTACTATTATCGAGTCAGCACACGAGCCGCAGGTATGATGCGCGGCCGTGGGATAGCTTATTATTATTATCCAGTCAGCACACGAGCCGCAGGTATGATGCGCGGTCGTGGGATAGCTTATTATTATTATCGAGTCAGCACACGAGTCGCAAGGATGATGTGAAATCATGGGATAGCTTATTATATCGAGTCAGCACACGAGTCGCATGGGTGATGAGCGATCGTGGGATAGGTTATTATTATATCGAGTCAGCACGCGAGTCGCAGGTATGATCAATGATCGTGGGATAGCTTTATGACCCCAGTCCCTATGACCACCTTTATGACTCCGGCCGGTTGTCTTGTCCTGGTATGTGTATGATCACTTGAGTTCTGAGTCACTTGTAACTAGAGTGTCAGGTAATTGTTAAAAGGAGATTTTAGTACCTTGTTGTTCCTTTCAGTTATTATCTGGATTCCGTTATTTGCTATGTACTTATTGCTCGCCGTCTTTCATGTCTATTGTATTTCATCATATTCTGTCGGATGTTGTATTGTCGGACCTTAGTAAGAGTCTAATTTTCCCCCTCGTCACTACCTCTCTGAGGTTAGGCGGGCGACTTACTGAGTATATGGTTTTTTCGTACTCATGCTGCACTTGTTGTGCATTTTATTGCACAGGTACCTTCATGGAAAATGGAAGATTCAAAGACTTAGGCGAGCTGCATCTTCCAGAGGTGA
Organism: Nicotiana paniculata; assembly: GCA_005239505.1. Lineage (NCBI taxonomy): Eukaryota > Viridiplantae > Streptophyta > Magnoliopsida > Solanales > Solanaceae > Nicotiana > Nicotiana paniculata. The sequence goes on from ML353130.1 coordinate 11,926, forward strand.
TCCGCAGCTGACAAAGTCACCTTCATACTGTATCTATTTCATTTTAAATTTCCTTGTCCAGTTGTATTTTGGACAGGCTTTGTAATATTTGTAAAATTCATAGAAGTTGCTCATGTACTTGTGACACCGGGTTCTGGGGACGTGTTGGGATTTACTTAATTAAATTAAATTGATATGCTGTCATATTTAAGTTTACTAAAATTTATTTGTTTGATTATGAGATGTAAGAGAAAGTAACGATTTCGAAAATGTTAAAAACTAGAAAGTTATTTCAATAAATTAATGTTTTGTCTTGCCTGACCTTGTGTCCGGTGCCATCACGACCTTAAGGATTTTGGGTCGTGACAACATGGTATCAGAGCTCTAGGTTCCTGTAGGTCTCACGAGTCATGAGCAAGTCTAGTAGAGTCTTGCGGATTGGTACGGAGACGTCTGTACTTATCTTCGAGAGGTTACAGGGCTGTTAGGAGTATTTCCCTTCTTGATTCTTCATCGTGCGAGTTGATTCCTTTGAGGCCTATGCCTATGTTCATTCCTACTCAATCTTACGCGTCGTGAAGCGCTTGCTATGGATCAGGAATTTGAGGAATGGGGATGGTGCTACGAATGAAATTCGAGATGCTTCTATGTGTAGATGGCCGTGGTTGTTGTTATGGACCTGTGAAAGGGTAATATGTCATTTCAGCTCAGTAGCTGTGTTTTGAGAAGCCTTAAGGTTGTGCTCAGGTAGTGATGATGGTTGTAATTGATTGTCGCGCAGTGTCGATATGGTAATAGAACGTCTGCCTGTGTGTTGGGGAAGATGAATGGTTGAAGGGAGATCTTCTCAGAGTATGATTTCAAGATTTCAGTGCTTTTGTTCCGGAAGAGGGAAGGCATTTGGATTCTGGATGGGGTTGAAGTTGATAAAGTAGTAAGACTTGGTGTCTTCAGTCGAGATGTGGTATGCACCTGTGACGTGTAGTCATTGTCATTGATCGAATGGAATGTGTTAGGTTTGTCGATGCTATGGTTTCTTCGGTTGCGTAGGGTCAGATTATTGAGAGGAAGTATTGAGGAATACGGTTGGCCAGGAATGATCCTGGAATGAAGCAGGGCGTAGGATGGGGTATTGAGGTCGCAAAGAGCGTGCATTTCAGCGTCGTTGGGAGGTGTCAACAGGTGATTTATTCAGGTGGGTTGTCTTCTGAGGATAGGTTAGCAATGGCGGGGTTGGCAGGTTCTGTAAGGGGTCCTAGTGGCTAGTTGGCAGGAGATAGAATGTGTAAATAATGCTAGGGAATTCGGGTATTTAGGGAGTTCTAGCAAGGGAATTTGGAAGATTGGGATGGCTTGGCTGAGCAAGATCGTGTTATCAAAGGAGGAAGGATCTCAGCAGGGTCTAGGGTGGTGCTATGAGTGGCTTCGGTCTAAGAGGGGGAGTCCCACCATCCGAAGTAGGGTTGTAGGGTTGTCTTCTCATAGGGTTGCGAATTGTCGGCGTATAGGCAAGTGATTTGAGCTAAGGAAGGAGGAGTAAAATGGTAATTGTGCGTGGAATTTGATGGATTTGTGCAAAAGTTGGTCCTGTCAGGTCAGGGTTAGGCTTTGGAAGATTCAAATTTTTCTTAAGGCATGGGCGAGTTGTAGGGATAGTGACTCAGGCACGTGTTTCATTGAAAAAGGTGTTCCTGTGCCAGGAGGGCCATGGAGTGATTGTATTCGGGGCCAGTCAGAGTGGGTGACTCTCAATAGCGGTCCCAATGAGTTCAAAAGTTAAAGAATGCGACGATTAGAGATTTCAGGCAGCAATATGGCCGAGAATCGAGGCTTTGTAGAATAATTTCTGAGAAAGGGGAGGATGGTTGGAATGTTCTATGATATGTTTCAGCATGCATGATAATATTGGAGGAGTGAGAGGAATAGACTTCGGATTGAAGAAAAGAAGTATCATGAGGGTATGAGACGGGTTGCGAGATTTGGGCAGCGTAGTCTCGTGAATCAAGGTCACTTGGGATAAGTGAGGGTTGAGTTTGCTATGGGTTGAAGGAAGTTTTTATTGTTCCTGAGGCAATTAATGGTGATTAAAAGAGTATGGGTTATTTAGCCATGGTTGAAATGGCACCTATACGGCAGTGATTGGTTCCTTTGATGTGATTTAGTTATGCATGTGGTCTATGCCGGTGTGTGCGGGGCTTGTCGGCCGTCGCAATGGGTTTTATGTGGGAATTCACTCGTAAGTTGGGTGGTACTCTTGAACTGAATGAGTGTTCACCCTATTGGTGGTTTGAAAGCTATGATGGGATTCTTGCGCTACCTCGTGTTGGTATGTTAAGTACTGGAAGCAGTATGTAACTGGGAGTAAGAATCGAGATTCAGGTCCGATGTTTATAAGGATGTCATGAACTCGGAAGAGCAAGACAGAGTGATTCGAAAGTTCAGTATAAGCTGGTATTATCTTCAGTGTCGCCTGAGATCGATATTCGGTGGAAGAGGCTTTATACCCTGGTCATGGGTTATTGATGTGCTTTGCGGCCTTAGCAAGGTCGGTGTCATGGATGCGCAGACTGGTTGCCTTGTGTGGGAGGTCGTGGAAGCATGAACGCGAAAAGATTGTATAAAGTGTGATATGTAGTCACTTGATGGAATTCAGATTTGGACTGAGTATGAAGAAGTGCTATATTGCTTAATTGAGAATTTATGCCTGGAGGGCGTTTGGTTCAGTTGATTATGGATTTTGGGGTGTTAGTCCCGGTGATGACGGTTGTTCTCGTGTATTATGAGAAAAGGTAGGGTTAATGTGGACCCAGGTAAAAGCTAAATAGCTAAGTTTGGTGCGAGCAAGGTGGCTCGATGTTTGTGGATGGATTTGTTTATGATTATGGGCTCCGTGCGAGCCAGGCATGTTCCTTTCAGTGGAGCTCTTTTCATGGAAACATATTAGAACCGCGGGTGTTGTTCCGTCTTCATCGAATTTATGTGTTATGGTGATTGTGACGTACCAGTTGTGAAAACGGCTTGAGGATTCCTTATGTGTTGAGGTCCCGCGTAGTGGGGATGTTATGTGAGCAGGATGGCTCTTGAGATCTAGAGTGTATATATATATCGCACCTCAGATGTGCTTGAGTTTTATAGCCTACGGCTTTATCGGTCTCCCCAGGATGGTATTATGCACTCAGCGTGCTTGTGATCGATATTCGGTAATTTGTAATAGTGAGAAACCAGCTCTGTATATATTTCCTTACATGAGTTTTATGTTATTTGGATCCGGTGGCACGCCACCACGGTGATGTTATTTGGGATCGGGTGGCACGCCACCACGGGTATGTTATTTGGATCGGGTTGCATGCCTCAATAGTGTGATGATAAGAAGGTTTAACATGTATTTATTTTCTTGTGTTTTATTTACTATTTTTGGTAAGAATTCATATTAGTTGAGTGAGCTAAATAGTTTCGTCTGGAGTCGTTTCTATATATCATGTTCGAGTTATAGCCTATTGGCGCTATGTGGTATCATGTGAGGTTGTTAGCCATGTTTGGGGTGATTTACTGTCTGAGCAGTTCATACTGGGTGAGACGAGATTATCGGATCAGGGATCAGTACGATAAGGTTATGTGGAGTGTATATTAAAGAACAAATACCATCATCCAGGTTCATAAGGAAAGTGACGATTCTAGTCAAGATGAGGTGTTCAAGGATTTGTTAACTCTGCGGTTGAGTATGAATTTCTGCACATTTCCTCCGTTGTGGTGGTATCGTCAGCATTATAGCAGGATGTATGTATAGTTGTTATGAGGTGCATTGGGAGCATCAGATTTGTGAAATTTTGGCCATTAAGGTTCAGGGAGCGTCATTGTGGTCAGATGATAAGTTCTGCGGTGCATGGTGCCGATTCGGCAACGGTATGCAGTTATGATCGGGTATATCGTGTGCTAGTTGATGCATTATATATATTGAAACTAGGCCTGGCTAGAGAAATTTCAGGTGTTTGAATGAATTCTGAGCTTATTATATGAATAAATAAGAAGTCTCCAGATTTGATCAAGCTATTGTGCTCGACTGGGTTGTGGTAGCACGGGCAGGTGCTCGAGATATTAAACAGCGATTTCAGGTAACTCCAGAGCAGTTCTTAGCACGTTCGAGGACGAACGTCGATTTAAGCAGGGGAGAATGTAACGACCCGATCGGTCGTTTTGAGATCCAGCGCGTCGTTCAGCAGTTGGGAGTCATGAACAACTTCATTTCGGATACTTTGACTTGAGTGTATGGTCAAAGTTGAAATTCAAGAGGTTCGGAGTTAAATTTAAAGGAAAATTCTCATTTTAGAAGCCTTAAGTTGAAGAAATTGAGTAAGACTAGAATTTTGAGTAAAAGACCTCGGAATCAGGATCCGAATGTTTCAGCAGGTTCGTATGGTGATTTCGGACTTGGACGTATGTCCAGATCGTGATTTTGGTAACCCGAGAGCGTTTTGGTGTGTATTGTGGAAGTCAGCATTTTTGAAGAAATTTTCTAAGTTTGGCTTGAAGCGCATTTCAATGATATTGATGTCCTTTTGGGATTCCGAGTCTGGGAATAGCTTTGTGTGCTGATTCTGGAGTTGAGAGCGCGATCGGAAGTGAATTTGGATGTCTGTAGGTGATTTTGGAGTCATTTGGCTAAAGATAGAAATTTGAAGGTTTTTGGGAAATCCGGTCGGAAGTGGAAGTTTTGATATCGAGGTCGGAATGCGATTCTGGAAGTTGGAGCAGGTCCGTAATGTTGAATATGACTTGTGCGCAAAATTTGAGGTCGATCGGGCGTGATTTGATAGGTTTCAGGGTCAGGTTTAGAAGCTTGAAATTCTAAGTTCTTAAAGAATTGGATTTGAGTGCGATTCGTGATTTCGGCATTGTTTGGTGTGATTTGAGGGCTTGAGTAAGTCCGTGTTATGGTTTGGGACAGGTTGGTATGATTGGACGGGGTCCCGGGGGCCTCGGGTGAATTCCGGGTGGTTAACAGATCAAAGTTGAAGGTTGGAAAGGGCTGGTTTCTGCTGTCATCTGGTGCAACCGCACCTGTGAGGAATTGGCCGCAGGTGCGTCCTGGGAGTCGCAGGTGCGAGTTTGGCTTGGCCTGGCTGGGAACCGCAGGTGCGATGAATATTCCGCACCTGTGAAGCCGCAGGTGCGGGAAATAGGGCGCAGGTGCGATTTGGCTGGAGATTTGGGAAACCGTAGGTGCGGGTGAATTGGTTGCACCTGCGGGATCGCAGGTGCGTATGAAGGATCCGCAGGTTCGGAAAATGGGCCTGGGCAGATTGTTTTTAAGGAAGAGTTTAGTTCATTGTCTTCACTTTCTTCATGTGATAAGATATTTTTGAAGAGCTTTTAAGGGGGATTTCACCAAACTTCAAGAGATAAGCTCTTCTACTTGGTTCTAAGGTCAAATACAAGATATTGCATGGATTTTTTAGCATGAAATTTGTAGGAAAACTGTGAAACATTGAAGAAACCTAGAATTTGGTAAAATTGGATTTTTGGCCAAGAATTGAGCATGAACATTAGAGTAAATTATATAATTGAGTTAGTAAGGCTATGGGTAGGAGGCATCTTCGAGAATTTTGGATTTCCGGGCACGTGGGCCCGAGCGCATTTTGGTCATTTCGCTGAACGGGGTCGGGAAAGTATATAATCTGAAATTGTTGTGAGTATTAGGATGAATTTTCACTGCTTTGTCATGTATATGGTAGTTTCATAGCGTTGTGCGTCTGTTGGGGTCATCGGAAGGGCTTGGAAGCCGATGTTGGAACTTCGGAGCGAGGTAAGTCTCCTTTCTAACTTCGTGAGGGGGAATCGTCCCCCTAGTTGAATTAATTCAGTATATGTTATTATCTTCGGGGGATACGTACGCACGAGGTGACGGGATTCCGTACATAGCTACTAATATGCTTATGTCCGGGTAGTCTAGGACCTACTAGCATGCTTTATGTGTGTACCTGTAACCCTGCCTCTATCATTGAACTGTTAATATGACCGAAAACATAATTAAATGTTTAAAGGAAAGTTGGAGTTCATACTGTTATCCTTCTAAAGAGAATTTGATTTCGCTGTAAATATATGTGTACCTGGATTAGGTCGTATCGAGGAATACCATTAAATTTGAAAAGTGAGTTTCAAAAACAAATGATTTCGAAACTTATGTTTCATGCTTCTTTGAATATGTATTTTTACTATTTTCATGAGAAAACCTATTGTTCTTAATTAAAGTGGATTTAAACGTGTGAAAATGTGTCAGCACTCGAGTCACATGTATGATTCACGATCGAGGGGAGCTTTATGTTAAATATACATATTTTTATCGAGTCAGCACACGAGCCGCATGTATGATGCGCGGTCGTGGGATAGCTTATTATTATTATCGAGTCAGCACACGAGCCGCAGGTATGATGCGCGGCTGTGGGATAGTTTATTATTATTATCGAGTCAGCACACGAGCCGCAGGTATGATGCGCGGCCATGGGATAGCTTATTATTATCGAGTCAGCACACGAGCCGCAGGTATGATGCGCGGCCGTGGTATAGCTTATTATTATTATCCAGTCAGCACACGAGCCGCAGGTATGATGCACGGCCGTGGGATAGCTTATTATTATTATCGAGTCAGCACACGAGTCACAGGGATGATGCGCGATCGTGGGATATCTTATTATATCGAGTCAGCACACGAGTCGCAGGGATGATGCGTGATCGTGGGATAGCTTATTCTTATATCAAGTCAGCTTGCGAGTCGTAGGTATGATTCGCGATCGTGGGATAACTTTATGACCCCCAGTCCCTATGAACACCTTTATGACTTCGGCCGGTTGTCTTGTCCTGGTATGTGTATGATCACTTGAGTTCTGAGTCACTTGTAACTAGAGTGTCAGGTAATTGTTAAAATGAGATTTTAGTACCTTGTTGTTCCTTTCAGTTATTATCTGGATTCCGTTATTTGCTATGTACTTGTTGCTCACCGTCTTTCATGTCTATTGTATTTCATCATATTCTGTCGGATGTTGTATTGTCGGACCTTAGTAAGAGTCTAATTTTTCCCCTCGTCACTACCTCTCTGAGGTTAGGCGGGCGACTTACTGAGTATATGGTTTTTTCGTACTCATGCTGCACTTGTTGTGCATTTTATTGCACATGTACCTTCATGGAAAATGTTGAGGATTCGGAGACTTAGGCGAGCGACATCTTCCAGAGGCGATGCGCAGATGAAAGATTCACCTTCATACTGTATCTATTTCATTTTAAATTTCCTTGTCCAGTTGTATTTCAGACAGGCTTTGTAATATTTGTAAAATTCATAGAAGTTGCTCATGTACTTGTGACACCGGGTTCTGAGGACGTGTTGGGATTTACTTCATTAAATTAAATTGATGTGCTGTCATATTTAAGTTTACTAAACTTTATTTGGTTGATTATGAGATGCAAGAGAAAGTAACGATTTCGAAAATGTTAAAAACTGGAAAGTTATTTCCATAAATTAATGTTTTGGCTTGCCTGATCTTGTGTCCGGCGCCATCACGACCTTAGGAATTTTGGGTCGTGACAAAACTATTGCTTACGAGAACAAAGTTATCTATATTAGTTTGATATACGTTATACACGAAAGTATATTACTGTAATGAACCGGCATGTCATTTTGGATATCTGCAAAAAAAAGACTTAAAATTTTTTGGTCAAACAATTAAGGTTACCGTTATGGTTATAATGACCGTGTCCTTGATTGTTGAGAAGGAAATAGATTTTAGTTGTGGACCATCCATTCCCATTCCTTATAAGAGACGAAGCAACTGGTGTAGTGTTGTTCATAGGCGGTGTGATGAATCCTCTAGCATGTTAACCTATGTGAATTTCTGAATTCACATCCATAGAAAGCTTTATATAGCAAGATATTATATTTGCAAAGAATGAAAGATTTATCAATTATTAGGACAAACTTGAGTGGCACTGCGTATCTTTGTGTAACTCTTATGATGAAACCTTAATATATCTCTGACATCTTATATAATTTTATTTGTGCTTTATATTAGCTTAATTAATAAAATATTGTATTGTACCACAACATTTTTGTTTTACTTTTCATAACTTTCTTTTATTAGTAATATATAAAGGAACCCTAGAGCTCAAAAGAACAAGGTTGCGCAGGAGCATGAAAAAAAAATTAACGCAACCTCCTACTCCGTCAATAAAACTAGTCATCCTCTCCTCAATGTTAGCCCTTTTTTCGCACCTTAAACCACCATTGAAACACCCCTGAAGCATTGCTAAAACCCCTTCCAAAAAAAACTCCATTGAAACCGGCCAAATATCTGTCCAAACCTCATTTCTTCACGTGATTTTCGTCACCAGTCAACCAGCCTTCTTTACCTCTCTTCCTTCTTTATTTCACTGTTGTTACGTCGCCAGAAACTAGCGCAAACGCCTCCCTAAAGAAGCTCAAAACATCACACAAAGACACAACCAGACAGCCTTTTATCTCCAGCTCTCATGGCTGCCGCCGCCAGAGGTGATGACCGGCGACGGCTATAGCTCTTATCGCTGCGATGCGAGTGCTTCTCTCTCATCTTCAATAGAGTACCAGCCAGACCTCTTCGCCTCTCTCCCTCCTTTCTCTCGCTGTTGTTACGCCACCAAGAAAAACTCACTGCCACCATGAAAGCATTTGCTCAAAATGATGAGAGAAATCAGAAGGGTATGGCCGAAACTGTTATGAACGGATTTAAACCTGATGTCATGCATGTTTACAAAGAGCTTGTGATAGAGTTCGCCATTTGTAATCGGTGGTTCGCGTCGGTTCCAGCATCAATGCAACCCAACAGGTTGTTTGTGCATTCGGTGACGTCGCATGGGCTGACGAGTAATGATAAAAAGTTGTTGATTCATGGATTACCTCATAAGACCATATTTGATTCAATGGATAAGGCTGGTTATTCTTTTGGCATTTACTATCAATACCCTCTGTCCACTCTTATTTTTATTTTTTACAGATTGAGATGAGCGAAGATGAATTGGTTAAGGGAAAACGAAAATTGAGTGTGGAGTTAGCCCAATTGAGGTAAGTGTTTTGTCTAGCTTTGTTGAGAGAGTTTTTCCTCCTATTTGTCATTATTTGCTACATTCGAGGGTGATACATATGTGAGGTGACGAGCGTATATGTATGTGCCGAGGTTAATCATGCCCGAGGATAGAATATGCTATAATTGTGGTTTGTAGAGTTTTCGTAACTCCCTTGATTCATGCCTTACTTGTTTTACCGATATTAAGAACGTAGTATAAGATGTTAGTAATCAATACTTAGCCTAATATAACTTAATCAATTTGATAGAAATTCTTAGAATATATTGATGTGTCTAATTCGTACATCTCTATGCATAGTCATTAATATGTTGCTATGATTGATATTTTGAGTTGATAGATTACATGCTTGTGTTGTTGATAAATCGTGGGAATATTGGAAGTACTTGAATTATATAGCCTTGATCATTCAATGAATTATTGTTGGTTTGGAAAGTAGCGATTGAGAATTTGTTTGGAATATTCGTTTGACACTCTCCTCGATGTTATTTATTCTTCCTACCACGATACTTTATTGAATTCTTTATGCTTGGGGAGGAAGAGTGTAAAGCACGAAGGATGATGTCGTGCCATTGTTTATATCATTATCATGTGAGGAAGAGTGTAAAGCACAAAGGGTGATGCCGTGCCATTTCATATACATCATGTGAGGAAAGAGCGCAAAGCCCGAAGGGTGATGCCGTGCCTTTGTTTATATCATTATCTTGTGAGGAAGAGTGTAAGAATGAAGGGTAATTTTGTGCCATTTTTTATATCATTATCATGTGAGGAAAAGTGTAAAGCACGAAGGGTGATTCTGTGTCATTTCTTATACATTATCATGTGAGGAAAGAGCGTAAAGCACGAAGGGTGATGTCTGGCCATTTCATTTATATTGTTATGCTTTTAATATTGTGAGGTCATGGCACGAAGGGTGTTTCCGTGCAGGTGATGATGAGGGACATGCATTATGATGTGATATCTGTTTTCCGTGTATATATTTCCGCCTTTACCTTGAGTTGTCAGTGTCGCCATTACATATTTCGTGTGATATGTTGTTATTGTCCCGTACTTGACCTCTATCTCAATTGTTGTTGTGTTGTCCATGTATTTTACTTGTTTAACTTGCATAGGCCATGCCTATTTCCTGCTTTTATAATTACTCATGTTGTATCTATTCTGTTGCACCTTAGTGTAAGCCTTCCACCACGCTAGTCCTTCATGTCCTTAGTTGTTAACTTGTGAAGGTTATGTGTTTTCCTTCTTGCTTGCTATATTTGTACTTAGGCCTCCATTATGCTAGTTAATTGAAATTATAACCCATATCCCCTAATTGTGGTCAGTACCTCTGTGATCTCTGCTTAGTCTATTACTGATGTTCTTCTATACATTCTCGTTTATTATTACTGCTTGCATATTTCCTTCCTTATCATTTCTATTGTCGGTATTTCTATCATTTAGTTGGTACTGTTTTACGCATACATAGTGAGGATGAGATAAATGCACGAAGGGTGTTACCGTGCCATTAGATTTGAGGTTTTGAGTACTTTATCACACTATGAAAGTATATGAGGTTATTATTGTGGTTCATGGGCTTTCATTCTAAGGAAAGGGCCGGTTGAGATGTTGGAAACTGTTGAATTGTGGTTCTTTCTGGTACCCTTTTATTACCTGTTACAGTCACATTGTGTACTCTATTCTATTATTATGTCTCGTAGTTCTATTGCTAGTTTACATTATAATGTTTAGTAATGAGTATCTTTTAACTAAGAAATCCCGTCACTACTTCGACGGGGCTAATCAAGATACTTACTAGTACATGGGGTCGGTTGTACTGATACTGCACTTCTGCATACTCTGAAGATGTTCGTGTATTCTGTATAGAAGCTTCTACTTGTCCTTTGTAGTGTTCGACATTATTTATTTGTTCATGTAGTTTTCAAACAGAACGTGTATTTATTCATACCAGCTTTGTATATCCTAAGTCTTAGAAGCTCATGAGCCGTATCACCAGTTCTTGGGTAAATTTGTAAAATTTCAGATAAATTATAATTAAATTTCCTATAAGTTTATTTGGTTGATATCTTTTGTTAATTGGCTTGCTTAGCGGGTCAAGTTAGGTGCCATCATAACTTATGATTTTTGGGTCGTGAAAAGTTGGTATCAGAGCACTAGGTTTGTAGGTTCTACAAGTCATGAGCAAGTGTCTAGTAGAGTCCTGTGGATCGGTATGATGACGTACATACCTATCTTCGGGAGGTTACCGGGCATTTAGTAAAAATTTCCCTTCTTCTTTCCTTATTATGCGACCTTATTTTAGATTGAAATCTACTACTTTGACTCCTCCCGATCGCTCATATGTGATGTTGAGCCCTCAGTATTTGTTATATGTCGACGATCAGTGATGTTGTAGATAGATTACGACGGGCTATGGATGTTTGATTATCATCGCGATTTTGGTCTAGCCTAAGAAACGAATGCAGTGTTACATCTTCTAGTCGTTCATTTGTGGCATGAGGTGGGTTCATGGGAAGATTGGATGGTGGCCTGGTTATTGTGATTGATGTGAGTTCATGGCAAGGTGTCGATTTGAGTATAACCGGTGGGCCATCTCCTATATGATGAGTTTGGATCGTGTGTCTCGTGTGAGGTTTCTATTCGGTGGAGTGCATATGTTATCATTTCAGAGCATTTGGGAAAGTTGTTTGACTATTGCAATGATGGGTAAGCGCTTGGCAGAGTCTTCGGGGTGTTCTATGGTCAGCATGGCATGACTTTTGAAGTATTCAGCTAAATATTTGTGCAAGATTGGGGCATGCCATGAAGGTATGGTACCTTGGGTTGTTGATGGGGTGTTCTATGGCTTTGAGCTAAGTGGTGGAGTCTGCTAAAGGCGATCGGATTGTAGGTTCATGGGCCATATCAATATTCGGAACGGGAAATTGTTTGGTTATTTCTTTGAATGGGCATGTGCTGGTGTAGCACGGGTTTCTTGACACATATTAGTTGTGTATTGAAGATCAGAGTATGAGGGGTGGTTATCGAGAAGTTTCTGGCAAGTTCCAGGTCTTATGTAGCCTTTAAGGACTTATTGAATTAGTCTGCGGGCAGGTTTGAAATCGGTAGCGAATGGTAATCGGATCTGCGGTTTTTCCTTGTCAAGAAAGGTCTACATGTCAATGTTGGAGTGATGCAAGAAATGTCTTTGGGTTCCCAGGAAGTTCCCTCAGGGCGGTCACATCGGATTAAGTTACTTTTGGGTTGGCAGTATGTGTGAATCGGTTGAGTTAGAGGAGATTTTCTAATTACTCGATTATGTGTTACTGAGTTCCGAAGAACTTATCATGGTTATGACCACGATCAGAGTTGATGTGTTCTACATGTATGGGATCTATAATGCTTATGGTTCAGAGTTGACTGTGAGATTTTTGTAGTGTTGAAAATTAGCATGTTAGAAGCGATGCGTTGCGTGGGTTTGAAAGGTTGCATGTACAAAGTTGCAGTTAGTTTTGAAGGAAGGATATAAGTTCTTGATGGTACAGACGATTTTCGGTGTTTAAGGTTTTGCTGGCACTATGTGTTTTCACCGGAGCGCCTGTTGGCAGATACATTATGTTTTGATTTATGGGTGCATTACCGAAATATGATGTAGTATGAGTGTCAATTAATTGAGAAGCGGCGTTGAGATTGGGTATGAAAATTCTGGCATTCACGAGGCTCAGAGATTGAATGTTCTTGTTGGCGGACTACTCCTCGATTGTGAGCTGAGAAGCAGTGTAGAAGATTGAATGATTAATGGTAGGTGTTATATAAAGGTTTCTATAGACTTTTGGAAGGTTTATGACATGTTTGAGGATGATCGAAATTTGGTTTGGGGATTATTTTGAGCCAAGTGAGGGTGTGTATTCTGTATCAGGTTAGATTTGTTTGCTCTTGCGCAGTTGATGCCCCATGTATATCATCGGGCGGGGTGGATGTTATTTTCCCCTCAGTTTATATCGTATGTTTCTCTCTTATGCTATGACAGGATGTAATGGTTACATGATTCTTTGCATACATATTTTGATTCAGTTTAGGACTCATGGTATTTTGGGCGAGATGGCCTTTGTGATGTTGATTTGCTCATTGCACCATGGTTGTGCTTGTCTTTCTCAGTATTGTTTGTTCCTAATAATTTTACCACAGTTATATTGTTGTGCACTCGATTGTGCTTGATAATGACGCACATGTGATCAGTGAGCCCAAGTATTATGGCTCGATGGGTACCCTGTATGGATTGATATGATGGGATCGGGTTGCACGCCGCAACGGCATAGTGATGAAACGTGGCTATTTATTTCTATTTCATGTATTTTACTTTCACCTTGTTAGAAAAGTTCAATGCGAAGTTCTAAAAATTTCACTATCTGTTTAGCTTAATTAGTAGTCTTCTTATTTAGTTTTCTTACTGTAAACTGTCATGTCTGAGTTATTACTTATTATTGTACGAAACCGGGTTGTGAGGGGCTTTATATGATTATTGTTGATACTGGTCGGTGTGGTTTCTTGTGTTGGCTGAGATGAAGTTTCTAGACCTGAGATTTGCGCTATTGTATTGGGACGAGGAAGGTTGGAAGAATAACACTATGATTTGTTGAGTATTGGGGCAATGGCCATGGTCGGGCGAGTGAGTTTCTTAGTTTATTGACCAGATGAGTGGTTAAGTGGTTATGCGCGTTTCTTTCATCGTCGGAGGGGTATGGAGGTTTTGAAATGAGGTTCTAATCGATATGAGGTTTGCTATCGGCACCAAATTTGTTCTTGGGCAGTAATGGTGGTCAGCAGTTCCTAATGTGAGTATTGGAGTGATGGGGTACGTAGTGTGATTATATCTTGGATTATGGTCATGATTTGATACAACTGGTTTGGACATGTACAGTGTGTAGATGTGGGATTCGGATATTGTAATAAACTCTGGATGATAAAATGGGGTTTTAAGATTCAAGGACCAAGGTTGAAACAGGGGTCTCGAATGGTGTTGTGTTGGTGGGCTTATGTGGATCAGGGTGACGTGGGATCACTCCAGGGTTGTGCTTAGTGAGGTTACACCATGGTTTAATAGCTTTGAGAAGACTCTTAGCATGTTTGAGGACAAACATGTGTTTAAGTGGTATGTCATTTTAGGTATCTGCAAAAAAAAAGACTTAAAACTTTTTGGTCAAACAATTAAGGTTACTGCTACTGTTATAATGATCGTGTCCTTGATTATTGAGAAGGAAATATATTTTTGTCGCGGACCATCCATTCCAATTCCTTATAGGAGATGAAGTTACTGATGTAATGTTGTTCATAGGCGGTGTGATGTGTCCTTTAGCAGGTTAACCTACGTGAATGTCTGAATTCACATCCATAGAAATCTTTATATAGAAAGATATTATATTTGCATAGAATGGAAAATTTATCAATTATTAAGACAAAGTTGAGTGGCGCTAGGTATCTTTGTGTAACTCTTATGATGAAACCCTATATATCTCTGGCATCTTATATAATTTTATTTTTGCTTTATATTAGCTTAATTAACTAAATATTGTATTGTACCAAAACCTTTTTATTTTCTTTTTATTAACTTTCTTTTAATGGTAATATATAAAGGAACCCTAGAGCTCAAAAGAACAAGGTTGCGCAGCAGCATGAAAAAAAAAATTAATGCAGCCTCTTACTCCGTCAATAAAACTAGTCATCCTCTCCTCAATGTTAGCCATTTTTTTCGCACCTTAAACCACCATTGAAACACCCCTAAAGCATTGCTAAAACCCCATCCAAAAAAAACTCCATTGAAACCGGCCAAAGATTTGTCCAAACCTCATCTTCTTCACGTGATTTTTGTCACCAGTCAACCAGCCCTCTTAACCTCTCTCCTCCTTTCTTTCGCTACTGTTACGTCGCCGGAAACCAGCCGCAAACGCCTCCTAAAGCAGGTCAAAACATCACTCAAACACACACAAAGACACAACCAGACAGCCTTTTATCTCCAGCTCTCATGGCTGCCGCCACCGGAGGGCGATGACCGGCGCGGCTATAGCTCATATCGCTGCGATGCGACTGCTGCTCTCTCATCTTCAATAGAGAGCCAGCCAGCCCTATTCACCTCTCTCCCTCCTTTCTTTCGTTGTTGTTACGCCACCAAGAAAAACTCACTGCCACTATGAAAGGGTTTGCCTAAAATGCAGAGAGAAATCAGAAGGGTATGGCTGAAACTGTTATGAATGGATTTAAACCTGATGCCATGCCTGTTTATAAAGAGCTTGAGACGGATTTTTCCATTTGTGATCGGTGGTTCGCGTGGGTTCCAGAATCAACGCAACCCAATAGGTTGTTTGTGCATTCGGCGACGTCGCATGGGCTGACGAGTAATAATACAAACCTGTTGATTCATGGATTACCTCATAAGACTATATTTGATTCAATGGATGTGGCTGGCTATTCTTTTGGTATTTACTATCAATACCCTCTGTCCACTCTTTTTTTTTTACAGATTGATATGAGCGAAGATGAATTTGTAAAGGAAAAGTGAAAATTGAGTGCGGAGTTAGCCGAATTGAGGTAAGTGTTTTTCCTCCTATTTTTCATTGTTTACTACATGCGAGGGTGATACATATATGAGGTGAAGAGCGTATATGTATATGCCGGGGTTAATCATGCTCGGGGATTGATTGTGCTATAATTGTGGTTTGTAGAATTTTCGTAACTCCCTTGATTCATGCCTTATTTGTTTTACCGATATTAAGAATATAGTATAAGATGTTAGTAATCAATACTTAGCCTAATATAACTTAATCAATTTGATGGAAATTCTTATAATATATTGATGTGTCTAATTCGTACATCTCTATGCATAGTCATTAATATGTTGCTATGGTCGATATTTTGAGGTGCTAGATTACATGTTTGTGTTGTTGATAAATCGTGGGATTCGTGTAAGTACTTGCATTATATATCCTTGAGCATTCAATGAATTATTGTTGGTTTGGAAAGTAGCGATTGAGAATTTGTTTGAAATATTTATTTGTCACTCTCCTCGATGTTATTTATTCTTCCTACCTGACTACTTTATTTAATTTTTTATGCTTGGTGAGGAAGAGTGTAAAGCACAAAGGGTGATGTCGTGTCATTTTTTATATCATTATCATATGAGGAAGAGTGTAAAGTGCTAAGGGTGATGTCGTGTCATTTCATATAAATTATCATGTGAGGAAAGAGCGTAAAGCACGAAGGGTGATGTCGTGCCATTGATTATATCATTATCATGTGAGGAAGAGTGTAAGCACGAAAGGTGATGTCGTGTCATTGCTTATATAATTATCATGTGAGAAAGAGTGTAAAGCACGAAGGTGATGCCATGTCATTTCATATACATTATCATGTGAGGAAAGAGCGTAAAACACGATGGTGATGCCGTGTCATTTCATTTATATTGTTATGCTTTTAATATTGTGAGGTCATGGCACGAAGGGTGTTTCCGTGCAGGTGAGGATGAGGGACATGCATTATGATGTGATATATTTTTTTCATGTATACATTTCTTCCTTTACCTTGAGTTGTCATTGTCGCCATTATATATTTCGTGTGATATGTTGTTACTGTCCTGTACTTGACCTCTATCTCAATTGTTGTTGTGTTGTTCATGTTTTTTACTTGTTTAACTTGCATATGCCATGCAAATTTCCTGCTTTTATAATTATACTCATGTTGTATCTATTTTGTTGCACCTTAGTGTAAGCCTTCCACCATGCTAATTCTTCATGTCCTTACTTGTTAACTTGTGAAGGTTATGTGTTTTCTTTCTTGCTTGCTATATTTGTACTTAGGCCTCCATCATGCTAGTCAATTGAAATTATAACCCCTTTTTCCTAATTGTGCTAATTACCTTTGTGATCTCTGCTTAGTCTGTTACTGATGTTCTTCTGTACGTTATCGTTTATTATTACTGCTTGCATATTCCCTTCCTTGTCATTTGTATTGGCGGTATTTCTATCATTTGGTTGGTATTGTTTTACGCATATATGGTGAGGATGATATAAATGCACGAATGTTGTTATCGTGCCATTAGATTTGAGGTCTCGAGTACTTTATCACACCATGAAAGTATATGAGGTGATTGTTGTGGTTCATGGGCTTTCGTTCTAAGGAAAGGGCTGGTTGAGATGTTAGAAGCTGTTGAAATGTGATTCTTTCTTGTACTCTTTTATTACCTGTTACAGTCGCATTGTGTACTCTATTCTATTATTTTGTCTCTTAGTTCTATTGCTAGTTTACATTATAGTGTTTAGTAATGAGTATCTTTTAACTAGAAAAATCTCGTCACTACTTCGACGGGTTTAGTCAAGATACTTACCAGTACATGGGATCGGTTGTACTGATACTGCACTTCTGCACACTCTGTGCAGACTATTGGAGCAGAGCTGCTGAAGAAGTTGGAGGCTGGCCCTGAAGATGTTCGTGTATTCTGTATAGAAGCTTCCACTTGTCCTTGGTAGTGTTCGACATTATTAATCTGTTCATGTAGTTTTCAAACAGAACGTGTATGTATTCATTCCATATTTGAATATCCTAAGTCTTAGAAGCTCATGAGTCGTATCATCAGTTATTGGGTAAATTTGTAAAAGTTCAGATAAATTATAATTAAAATTTCTATAAGTTTATTTGGTTGGTTTCTTTTGTTAATTGGCTTACCTAGCTGGTCAAGTTAGGTGCCATCATAACTTGTGATTTTTGGATCGTGACAATTACATTCTCCCCTCACAAATGGTTCAGTGTTAGGAACCAAATAATTTCATCTTATTATTATTGATGTGCGGTGTATATTTTGATTAACACCATAATGCACAAAGATGGGTTCCCAAAATTGAGGTAGAATGTTAGTTTTTCTAACATGAGGGGGAGACAAGATAAACAATTGAGAAAAAGTTACGTGGAATGAATTATTATTTGTACATCTATATCATCGAATAAGATAATATGAAGTTCATAAAAATATAATTCATCTACAATATATTGCAAAGCATGCCAGACGCAATTGCTGACCTAAAGAAAGCAACTATATTCTCACTGCAAATGCTCTTATTAGAACAAGTCCTAGAAAGACAAAGTCTATGGTACGATTACAGAGTGTAGACAAATCGGTTTTAAATAAAATTCTTGATAAAGAAGATGAGAAAATAATCATAATAAGAAGGCAAGTGATCTAGAAGATCAGATGACATAATACTTTATAAAATCTTAAGAGAGGTTTATGTACCTGAAAATATGAATGAAGAGATCTCTATGTCATGTTTTTATGAAAAAATATTGGAACCGATATAAAATGTTCGCGTATTATATCTATGATAACGTTAAATATATATGAGGATCTTAAGTATGGAGAAACAATTCAAGCAGAGTTTGGCTTCATATGAAAGACTTGTTGTTTTGGACATATAGTTCAAACACTCGAAAGTATAAAGCCAATAGGTGTGTGCAATTACTTTCATGTATTTTATATGTCGTCATGACATGAAAACTTGACATGCATCTAATTAAAGTCTATTATATGAATTATATGACTTAACGTATATGACAATCCATGAAGGATTTAAATCGCTTAAAGCATATACAATTCTTGATCCTGAAATACCATATCCTAAGTGCTATTTGAGCACATATGTATCTTGCTATAACTATAAGCATGATAATGTGATAGCGAGGATTTTCAAGGTGCAACATATTCATTGAAGTTAATATGCCTATTTTATTCATCAAATCTCTGATGACATCAACCTTCAAGAAGCTAGTGCACAATATTGGAATGCGAAGGCTCAAGGATGTGAATTGATTCTCTCATCAGGGGGAGTTAATACGCATTGTACTCTCTTTCCCTTACAAGGTTTTTTCCCAACGAGTTGTCCTTTCAAGGTTGTTAACAAGGCAACCAAAAGGCGTATTGTTAGATATGTGTACTTTTTTTCCTTCACTAGAATTTTTTCCCACAAGATTTTATTTAATTAAGGTTTTAACGAGACACATTATCTGTTGAATACACATTCAAGGGGGAGTGTTATAAATAGAGTTTTATTTAATGTGAATGTCAATATTTAGATAGATTTTAGGGATTTTACTTGGTAGCTAAGTCACTCTTTCCCTATAAATAGAGGGATCATATTCCATTGTAATTGTTCCCAAAATCAATAAGAATTCTCTCTCCCTACTTTCCTCTGCAATACTTTTTTTCTTATTTTATTATTTTATAAAAACTTTATTTTTTTTTTCAACTAATTTTTTCGAACTCAATAAAAACCAACAATAATGTTACTATAATCGTTATTTTTGTTCTCGGTTCCTTCCATCCTTCATATTTGCAAAATATGTGCATTTAAACATCGACCAAATAACATGTTGTAATGACTCGGCCGGTCGTTTCGAGAGTTATAGCCTCATTTCCCCTATTTCTACTTTGTTTTATGTTATTCAGCTATGTTGGGTTATACTGATTAGTTGGTTCGGGTCCGGAGTGGTTTCAGAGTGAATTGAGACACTTAGTCTCTTTGTTACAAGCTTAAGTTAGAAAAGTCAACCGGATGTTGACCTATGAGTAAATGATATCGGATTTGAACTTTGATGATTCCGTTAGCTCCATTAGGTGATTTTGGGCTTAGGAGCGCGTCTAGAATGTGATTTGGAGGTCCGTAGTAGAATTAGGCTTAAATTAGCGAAAGTCAGAAATTTGGCGATTTTGGTCAGCAATGGAAAATTTGATATCGGGTTCAGAATGGATTTCCGAAAGTTAGAGTAGGTTCGTGGTGTCATTGTGACGTGTGTGTAAAATTGAGGTCATTCGGACGTGGTTTGGTAGGTTTCGGCGTTGTTTGCAGAATTTGGAAGTTTAGAAGTGCTTAGGCTTGAATCTGAGGGTAATTTGGTGTTTTGATGTTGTTTTGAGTGATTCGAAGGTTCGAATAAGTTTGTATGAGGTTATATGACTTGTTGGAATGGTTGGTTGAGGTTCTGAGGACCTCGATTGAGTTTCAGGAGGTTAACAGATCAATTATGGCCTTTCAGTGATGACTGATTCTGCTGGTTTTTTGTGGTTGCTGGTGTTTTCCGCACCTGCGGATGAGGAGCCGCAGGTGCGAGGCCACAGAAGTGATTGGGAGGCTGCACATGTGGAAATGATGGAGTTAGACTGGATCCACAAGTGCAAGAAGGGGGTCGCATCTGCGAGCCCGCAGGTGCGAGACTTGGGGCGTAGATGCGGAAAGGAGGAGTTTGGTCAGTTCCGCAGAAGCGGCGGGAGATGCGCATATGCGCAACCGCAGGTGCGAGATTTGGTCGCATATGCGAAACCTGGGATTCTAAGTGAGTTTCATACCTACGATGGATATTCCGCAGGTGCGTTGTCGCAGAAGCGTGTAAGTGGACCGCATGTGCGGTTTCACTGGGCAGAATGTATAAAAAGGGGACTTCGTGATTTTTGCTCATTTCCACCATTTTCAACTCGAAATTTTGAGCTTTTGGGGTGATTTTTTAAGGGGATTCAAGGATATTCACTGAGGTAAGTTACTTGAGCTCTATTATCATTAGCTATGGTTTTTTCTCGTTGATTTCCCACCTAATTAGTAGGGTTTTAAAGTGAAATAAGGGGTTAGGGCTTGGGATTTTGGAGAGTGTGATTTGGGGATTTGAGGGACCAAATGATGTTGGATTTTGATAAATTTTGTATGGATAGACTCGTGAGTGAATGGGCTTTCGGATTTTGTGACTTTGGTCGTATTTCGAGACGTGGGCCTAGGGGCCGGGTTTGAGCCAATTTCGAGTTTTGAGTCTAATTTAGTAGTTTTTCTTCTGGAATTGCTTCCTTTAGCATATATTAATTGTATTGTACTGGTTGTGACTAGATTTAGAGCATTTAGAGGTCGAATCGAGAGGCAAGAGAATTGTGGAGTAAGAATTTGTTCGGATTGAGGTATGTAACGGTCTTAAATCTGGTCTTGACGATATGAAACCCCGAGAAATTCATATGATGTGGATATTTAAAGGTGACGTGCATGCTAGGTGACGGACGTGTGAGCGTGCACCGTGTGGGATTGAGACTTTGTCCGTCTCGGGAGACTGTAAAGTCGATTAGCCCATTGTTATTACCTGTTCATTCTTGTTTTCGAGTTATTGACTATCTTACATGTTAGAAATGATGCTTAGGTTATATGAAAATATTGTTGGGACCCGCAATGGTCGTGAACTTGTTGTATTGACTGCTAAATTGATGTCTTGTACTTAGTCACCATTTTCTTATACATTTTATCTCAGCTCTCTCTCTCATGATTTGATTAATACTTGTTATATTCTTTGTTTAGGTTGTTATTGTGATATTTGTGAGGCTGGAGAGGCTAGTGACTGATATAGGGCTTGAGTGCCGGGTTGAGAGCTGTGTGAGATATGTTGGATTGGGTTGCACGCCGCAACAAGCCTTCGAGCCACTTTATCGGATCAGGTTGCACGCCGCAGCAATATATGGATCGGGCTGCACGCCGCAGCAGTATTGAGTCGGGCTGCACGCCGCAACAATATATCGCTTGGGCTGTAGAAGTCCCTCTGGAGTCTAAACACCCAATGAGCACAGCTTCCTTGATTGTGAGTATTGACGCTGGAGAGCCGAGTGATTGAGCTGTCGAGATAAATGAGTGACAGTAGCCCTGTGAGGCTGTACTTGCTTTTATTTATTATTGCACTTTGTTGCTAGTCGTTGTTGTTGAGATAATTCGGAGGACTTATACTGTTTCACTTGACTAGATTTTGAAACACCGATTTGAAAGCATGCCTAATTTCCTTTACTAAAATTTCTGAAAAGAACTGTATTTTGTGTAGCTCGATTTTGTTTCTCAGTTCCTTATTTAATTCTGTTACTTACTGAGTTGGAAGTACTCACGTTACTCCCTGCACCTTGTGTACAGATCCAGGTGAGACCGTTCGCAGAGATCGATGAGTCCGTGCACTTTTGGTTGTCGGAGACATACGAGGTGACTCTCCTCTATTGTTATATTTTCTTTATGTTTTGGTATTGGTGGAACATTGTTAACTCTGATTCTAGTCTGGTTTAGATGCTCATGACTTAGTGACACCCTGATGTCGGGCTATCTTTTCTGCATTTTATTTCTGTCTTGCATGATCTACAAAACTATATGAAGTTACCCTCGTGATTTAAGTTGATCAATTAATCAAAATAGCATAACTATCCGAAGTTTATGTCTTGCATGATCTACGAAACTATCTGAAGTTAGCCTCGTGATTTAAGTTGATCAATTAATCAAAGTAGCATAACTATACCTCATTGATCTCATTCTCATGTCAAAAATTATTATCCTATTGTGAACATGCAGTGTGTATTTGAGCTACCAAGGTTAAAAGTGTAAATATAAAAATTCTTAACGGATTAACGGTTTATCCGATAAGGAAATTGAGTAATCCTCTCCCAAATTGTTAAGCCGTTAATTATCAAATCTCAATTCGTTCACCATCCATTATCCCGATAACCCGATACCAATAAGCCAATAAGCCATCGGTTTGGTTCGATTAACGGTTACGGTTCGATTTTGAACGGCCCTAATTAAACGTCTCTGATCTTCTCTGAGTTGAATTATTAAACATCCCCATACTGATGCATAAAGTGCAGTTTCCCCCAACGGAAATTTTCCTAGAGGCTATCAAAAATATGTCATAACTAGTAAATTTATCCGCGCTTCGCACGGTCATAAAAAAATTTGTCAACTTTACGTAATAATTTAAAATATATAAATATTAGGATCTTGTAATAATCTCAGTATTAAAAAAATAGCGAAAATATCAATATAATACTGGAATATAATTAGAAAAATGTAATATGACAAATATCTCAAACTTTTGTTTCACCACAAACATTTCACATTCACATAATGTAAATAGAGCTTTCAATTAGTAGTTAGTTACATTTTTGTAATTTCCAATTTTTCTCATTAGTATATGAACCTTTATTACTAACACGAAATTCAAGATAATATGCTAGAGGTAGAATTTTGTCAAATACATTGCACTATCATCTTAACTAAAATTCACATAATTAGCCTCTCCTCTTAGAAGTAACTTTTGTAATGAAGTTCAAGTATCAATCTTTCTCACTGCAAATGCTTAATTTATGTTGCATGCTTACTCTTAAGAATCATATTGGCTAAGTTGTTTTGAAATTTTTTCAACACCTATATGTGCGAAAATCAAACTAAAGTTAAAGATATTAAAGGAATAACATAATTAGTGAATATAATCCTAAACAGATAAGTAAAGGGAATACTCCGACCAAGTCCGGAAAACTGAAACATAACTTATCATGGAAAGAACTTTTACGTACATTCACAAAGGAAAGGCAACACCTTCTTTCAGAAAAAAATAATTTGTCAAAAAGAGAGGAGAGTTACATCGAGTAAAGCGCTAATTGGATGGTGTTGTTCGTCTCCGAACTACTGTCTGAATGCATCGAGTCTCCTGCTTGTATAATATGTATACCCATTTATCCCAGGCCTCAATAGATTTGTGAATAGATTTGTAACTATTTTTTTTCAATTCGAAATAAAAAAATGTACAATATTAATTGTGCATATAAGTCGAGCAATATAAACTGCTTAATTGAGGTTTATAAGCTTCACGAATAACTAACTCCCTAAGTTTGCCCAAGACATAGCTTGCAGTTTGCTTTATACACACATTATCAGTTTGAAGTGGAACGTAACAACAAAGTTAATTTGAGAACTTATAAAAACAGATTAATTACATTAATAGGTAAAAGTAAAAACAAAATACTGTAAATTGGTACGCTAGAGCCTCTAAAATGAAAATTGAGTAATTTACGTGTTTCCCCTTTCGGGTTACATGCATTACAAGTTGTGGATAAGGTGTGTTTGTTTTCTTGCCAGGGTGATATGTGTCACGACTCAAAACTAACTCTGTTGTGATGACGCCTATCGTGGTACTAGGCAAGCCAATACATTTCTAAAATACATCGATATTTCATTTAAAAGATAAGTCAAAACTTTTCATAATAGAATCTTCATAAAAGAGTTCAAATCAAAATTCGTGCCTCCATGCCTCGCCCAGTTTGGTAATCTTTCAAGTAGAAGGAATTCTTGAATGGACCAGTTCCTAGGCACGCTCTTTCAGGTTTTCCCCATCCAAAATCTACACTGTAGTATGGGTATTTGCAAAGGTTGCTGCAAAAATACATAGTAGTAGGAGTAGTACTATTTTCATCTTTTCCTTCAAATGGTAATTTTCCTTTTTTCATGGATTCTACAATTTCTAAGACCAGTTCATTTTGTTCAACTTGGTCTTTCTTGTACGCCACTCAACTGCCTTCCTCAGATTGTGAACCAATCTCGGCAACTCAATGTCTTGCTCGTTATTAGCAGTTGCTATGGAGAAGACGGACAAAAGATTTCCAATTGCGCTTCGTGGTAAACGTGGGTTGATCATCGTACGTACATTTAAATAGTGAACCAACTTAGATGGGTAGAAGTTGATGCAGCTGCCTTTGTTGCACATTTGAAAAGAAGGGCACTAACAACTTCAGCCCGTGTTGGGTTCTCTACTCCTGATTCAACTGCTACCTTCAGCCCCAAATGTCAGTTGCTTTTAGCAATACTATATTACAAGTATGAAACTCTAAGTTAAAATTAAAAGATCCAAATGAAATAACCATGTAAAGCTGAATGACCATTTTTCCTTTTCAACCAAGTGTTACTTCAATATTAGCAAAAACAGTTTGGTTTTCTTTCACTTTCCTAAATAATGTTTATTTATATGCATTAATGTCTTATAATCAAGGCAAAAGACTTTGCCAACTATGTCTTAGAGAAAAGACTTCGCCAATCATCTTTTTCTCTTCTGATCTTGGAAAAACTGAAAAATGAGTTTCATTTTTAAACTTTCACTTATTAGAATTCACCCATTGATCTTAATCTATACTAATTTTAAAATAACATATAAGCCAACATATGTTGCTTATTGGTTCGAATTTCTACACAAATGCATACAAAATCATATAGCTAAATTACAATATGGATCGGAATATCCAAAAGACTTCACATGTGGGGCAGGATTTCTTCCACTCTTGACTTAGCTTAGGTAGGATCATGAACAACTTATCATTTTCGTAAACCCATATTTTATTGGTTTATAACTAATATCTATGTCATTTTTATATTTTTATATTCACAGATAAGCGATATACGCTCGTGATCGGAAACTAATTTATTATAAGTAAGTGACACATTTAGAAGCACTTTCAACAAATACTTAAATAATCAAGACTACTTTCTTCGTTTCACTTTATATATGACACTATTCAATTTTTTTTTTTCCAAAGAGAACGATATTTTCTTAACTTAAGGTGTTTGGCCAAGCTTTTTTGGGAGAATATGCTTTTCGAAAGAAGCAGAAACACTTTCTGAGAAGCAGAAAAAAGTATCTTCTTCTCATAAGCAGAAGCAGAAGCAGAAGCAATTTTGATTTTTCTTCTTGCCAAAAATACCCTTCACAAAATATAGTATATACCAAAATAATCGTTAAACCTAATACTTAGGATATTAATGTATAAGTATTTTTTATTATTTTTAGGATATCATTCTAGTGTATAGTAACTTTAGGGGTGAATGTCTTTATATTTGTTAATGGTTTTTAATATATTTAAATAATATTAAAATAATTAAAGTACTTTTAAATTTATTTTTATATTTTATTTAAATAAAATAAAAGGATTTAATTATTGCATGTAATAACAAAAATTTAAGATTATTTACTTATAATATTAACTATTAAATAAATATATTCATGTTCTTATTCGTAATTTGATACTTAAAAATACTTTTTGAAAAGCTTGGTCAAATACAAATTATTATTTAAAAGTGGTTTTTTAAAGTAATTAGTCAAGCACAAATTATCTCTCCAAAAACACTTTTTTCAAAAATATTTTTAAAAAAAAAATATTTTTTAAAATAAGCTGATTTTTTCTCGGCCAAATAGACTATTAAAAGTAATAGACTTGTGTTATAATTGGCCGAATTTCTGGATCCCGATTTGATATAAAAAGCACGTGCCAATTTACAATTCAATGTTGGAGCCCAATAATGAATTGTGTGGAGGATCTTTTTCGTGCCTGGAGCCGACAGCTATAAAAATGAGTAGCTTTTCCACTTCCACGTACGACACATAAACAATAGACGAATTACAAACAGTGGAAGAAGAAAATATATAGTGTGTGACAAAAAATAGTGTGTATTCCTTATTTGATATTGTATCGTTTCGTCAATATAGCATATCAAACTAGAATCGGGTCAAACCAGAAAATATATGAATCGTTTCGTAATATATGATATTGTATTATACTGTTTGATAAATATAATATTTAAATAGACTGTATCGTTTGTCATCGTTTCTTGATATACACACTAGCAATATGAAAAATAAATTTGTAATATTATCAAGAAATATTATGGTACGAGGTGGAATTATCATATAAAAAGATAGGGAAAAGGATAAAATAAGATTATTTATCAATAATGAAGGGTGAGATGAGAGGAAAAAACAAGGTAACGACGCGACCAAACCAAATCAGTCGTTAGATAAATTGACATTTTTCGTCGTTACGTAACGACAGATTAATACGATACAATAAAATTTAAGTAACAATTAAAACAAATATAGTATTTAAAGTAACATTGT
The DNA here is from genome assembly GCA_005239505.1 of Nicotiana paniculata. Taxonomy (NCBI): domain Eukaryota; kingdom Viridiplantae; phylum Streptophyta; class Magnoliopsida; order Solanales; family Solanaceae; genus Nicotiana; species Nicotiana paniculata. The sequence continues at coordinate 38,743 of ML353130.1, forward strand.
GATATAATACAATAGGTAACAACCATCCAACCAAGCTTTAAAAGGAAAAAAAGTGAACCAAGCTTTAAAAGGAAAAAAAGTGAACCAAGCATTGAGCAATACAAGATCAAATTGTATGGTTGAGGAAGCAATGACGGTAGAGATCTTTTCATAGATGGATGTTTACCTCGAAATACGAGTAACAATTAAACTTGTAATGTGGTTATAAGGATATGTGATCTGATTCAATGTCAATTGATAAATGAATAAATGAATTAAATGATTGAAATGGATCAAACCAGTGACGTTTGCAAGTTATCGTACTCGATTGGGAACAAGCTCGAAATCATAACGTTGTCTCCATGACTTAAGCGATAGATATGACCAAAATGTCCCGTCGGTTCGGTTCCCAAAAAATTATCAATGCATGACAGTCATCGGTCGGCCACTAGTGATACCGAACCGTCGTCTCGAGCCTATAAATACCACCTCTTTTGTTGATTCAAACTTTACCTTGCTTTGATTAGAAACTCTCGACTCCCCAATTCTTCTCATATTTCTCTCATCACCGCAATTACGCCACTGTTGCTTCAACCGGAGCCACTAATTTCATACCTTTCTACCACCTTTTACAAATATACACATGGCGAAGACTTCCAAGACTATGCTGCAAAAAGAGAAAGCTTCATCTTCTTCTTCCCGGCCAGTCGGCCGGTGATAAGACACTAGTAAAACCTGCCCCCAATGAATATGTTCCTGGCCTATGCGTTCTCAAATTCGACTTTAAAGTCGAGAACCCCTCATCAGTGTCGGGCCGGTGCGAACACATGCCGATGTACATATGTTCGAATAATGAGGGTCATGTCGAGACCATGAAGATGGATTGCAAATGGGGTTCGGGGGTAGTGGTGAGTATTCCTTCCTCTGAAGAGAGTATCACCACGCACGTGAAGGGGTTCTTAAGTGTTTATACTTAACCCTTCACACTGGGTCCCATCGACCCGGTGATTTTCGACTTTTGTAGGAGGTATGAAGTCACCCTCGGTCAACACCATCCCTCACTTTGGCGCATAGTGATCATGGTGCGCTTTTTCTCCAACGAGCCCGGGGGGTTGGAATTCACTCTGAACCATCTCATCGGGTTGTACAATCCTCGACTCTATCGAGGGCTAATTAAGCTTCACTGCCAAGCAAAAAAGACTCTATTCTCGAGCATCGACGAAGATAAGGATCGAGGTTGGATGAGCCGATTCATACGGGTGAGGACCTGTGACATAATACCGAAGGAAAAGCTGTCGTTCCCTGAGGAGTGGAATCCCAAGCGTAAGTGAATTTTTATTCTTTGATTTTTGTGTTTCATTTGATTTTGCCTAACATCTCTCGTTAATCACGCAGTTGTCCCTTGGATTCCTGAGGCAGTGCCCGATTTTGAAGGCTGGATCCAAAAGCTCGTCTCTACTTCGACTCGTGTTGAATGAGCGTGGAGGGATTTGGCCAAGGGAAGGTGGGAGTCAGAGAACCATGGTAAGGATCTCTTTATATGTATTTTGAAGTGATTGCTTGCTTTCTTCATTAATAATCTTTCCTCATGTAGGTCTGACCAAAGATGCCATTCTGAGGCCTTCGAATGAAGGAGGCAAAGCCAAGTACCCGGCTCCGAGGCCGGAAAAGGATAAGAAGAGAAAGAATCTCTCGCAATTTGAGGTTTCCAAACCTAAACCTCGAAGGGTGAGGAGAAAAACGGTCGGTCTCTCGGCGGACACGGTCCAAAATTTGAGAGACCAGGACGAGGAAGAAGAAGAAGACACCTCAGCGTTGATAGTTCGTCCTCAGAAGGCCGCCGAGGTCGCCTCACATTGCGATATGCCACCCTCTATAACCGAGCCTTGCATCGAGGAGGATTTGAAGAAGAATTCGAGGGTGAACCCCAGGTCTCCTGAGGTCGAGGTGATTTCTCAATCATAAAATTCTACGCTAGGCGGGGTGGATTATGAAACTCAAAAGATCGGACAGAGCGCGCCGAGTGATTTGCTCGGGGCCATGACGATAGGTCAATTGCCTTTAATGCCAGTCTTTTCTGAAAAAGCAATAAGGGAGGCCCAAAGGCTGAAGACCCTCGAGGTCGGCGGAGGCTCTAGCGCTGGTGATCCTTTTCGGGATTGTTTTGTGGGGGTCGATGACGCTTCGATCCTCATGGCAGAAGCCCAGCGTCTTTTTACCAAGGTAAGTGCCAGTTGTTTTTTGGTTATTCTTCTTCGCCTTTTTCTCCATAAATCTAACTTGTGTTTTCTTCTTTGTATAGGCCTCTGCCAAATTCCGAGCTGACCTTAGTCAGTGTGAAGCCAATATCCAAAGGGTCTCGAATGAGAGAAATACCCTGAAGATAATTTGTGGCCAAAAGGACGAGGTCATAAAGGATCTTCAAGAGGACCTGGCCAAGGCTCATGAAGAGGAGGCCGAGTTAGACAATCAGGTAACCACCATTTTGATAAAGTATGGAATCAACTCGACTGTGGAAGCTAACACTTCGATATCTCAGCTGCTGCAGAAGGTGGAGAAGATTGAGTTACTATGGTCAGAGTTCGATCAGGTCAAGACCGACTATGATCAGTGGAAAGGTAGAATGGACCGCCTTGCTACGGAAAAGGAAGTAGCTTTGGCTAAACTATCTTCGGCTGAGGCCCGACTCCGAAGCCTTAGAGAGAAAAGTTTGGCTCAGGCCAAGAGGGTCGAAGAACTCAAAGCAGGGCTTGCTGAGGCCAAGGCGGAGACCGAGAAGACCAAGGTCATGGCGGTCAAGTTCATAGCCATGTACTGGGCCGATGCTAAAGTTATCGGTTAACTTACGACGAAACTTTAACGTACGAAAATGCGGGATGTAACATCTCATTCTGAGCTTTAATCAATTTATTTATGGCGTACTTTCATATACGAAAACATGGGGTGTAACAGACCAACTCGCATAAAACTTGAGAATCATTACCTTCAAACCACCAAAAAATAAATGCGAAGTCACCAGAAAAATGAACTCACATTCTTTTCTTTTCTTTTCCGAAATTCCTCATCTAAAATCACCCAAAAATCAGATCTAAAAAGAGAAATGTTAGCAGAAAATCTTTAGCTGGTTGTCTTCTTTGATTCAAAAATTCAGACCCAGTAAACAAGAAACCAAATCCTTACTACCAGTTTGGCCAATTGCCAATTCTAAAAAAGTCAACATTTTATCTTCGGCAACATCTCCGGCGATTTTGCCAACTTCTAGTTGTGGCTATCTTTATATATCTTTCATCTTTCTTTAGATTCTTAAACTCAAAAGAAGAATCCCTAAATTCTTTATCAAGTAAAAGGAATAAAGAAACGCATGGGGAGCAAAGGTAAGGGTGCGGACGAGTAGAAGCACGGATGGGTGGGAGGAAATGTTGGGTTTTTCTTCTTATTTTTGTTTTTTATTTCTTCCTTATTTATATATTTTTAATACTTTTTCCATCAAAATATCATATTCACGTGCCTTTCAAGTGTGGTTTGCACAGAGTTTAGCCATGTCGGCTATGTTACCTCTGCATAGGCATGGTCTATTGTCAAATGATTTATTATTGTGGAAATCATAAGTTGAATGTTTAAATGGGAAAGTTGTAAGTTTCTATACCGGGATGAAAAACAGGTGCAAATTTAGATGGCTTTTAGGCCATTTCGCCTTTGTTTTTAAAGTCTGAATCTTAATCATTCAAATCTTACTTATTGAGTCTGTTTGTTTTTTTATTTCACAACCACTTAATGGGTCTGAATAAGTCTGTATGATTAAGATCTATAACAAAGACTTAATTTTATTAAGATGCTATCATCCATAGTCACTACTAACTGTCGGCACCGTCTACCATTATCTACTAGCTCCGCCGCCGCCGCCGCCGCCGCCATCCTCAATCATAGCCGCATCCATTACCACCACCCACCACCCCCACAACCATCATCATCAACCATAACCACACACTTACCCCTCCTCAACTACCACCACCAACCACCACATCACCATCAATAATCATAGTCGGCACCGCCCACCATTATAAATTACCATTACCTACCATCACTTTCCTCAATCATAACCACCACCACCACCCAGCATTATGAACAATCAACACCCACCACCACCATCCTCAACCATAATCGATTAGCGCTACCAATCACTACTAGCTACTATCGAGAAACCACTGTCATCAACAAAAATTACCACCAACCACCGCTTTTAGTAGTCACTCACAAGCACCTACATTAGCCATCACCACCATCAACTATATATATATATATATATATATATATATATATATATATATATATATATATATATATATATATATATATATATATATAT